>AP025044.1:34282047-34302201 GCA_036186865.1 Eustoma russellianum
CTGAATATTTTTGGCATTAATCGTTTGAGATATACAAAATTGGGATGACCTATTCTATTATGCCATAGCAAAATATCATTTATACAAGAATTTTTGGGGTACAAAGCACTAGTGGTATTCTGATCATTTAGCTGCTCGATTGTGCTTATTAATGCTTTGTTTTCAGACTCCAGTGGGAACAAGCCTGCTATATTCATAGCACTACTAATCATACCCTTCATTTTGTTTTACTAAAAACAATATTCCGTGGATAAGAAGCATACTATACAATTATTGTCCCTAGTTAATTTATCTACTAATAACAGATTGAAGCTTAAGCTAGGGATATGCAAGACATCTTATTGCAACATCTTTTCATTGATTATTGCAGAGCCTATTACAATAGCTTCTAGGAATGTCCTGTTAGCAATTTTAACTTTCTTAGGTACTGAAAACAGAGAGCAGAAGTTCAGAAGGTTACAATTATTTATCATATGGTCAGTAGCCCCGGAGTCTACAATCTATGAACAGCTAGTGTTCGGTTGGATGTAACCTGCCATTGTAGCTTGAATAGATTCAACTCGGCCATGATTTGTTGCTCATCAATTTGATCAGAGTTGTGATCTGATCCTTTGTAGAAATCTCAACTTTGGCTATCTCGGCTAACCCGAGCTGCGTCGTACTCTGTCGAGCTGCGCCAAGCATTGTATTGCTGACCCGATGTATAATACTTTGTCCAACAACAAATGGTTTTGAATGTGGTTTCTGTGGAGCATTGCTAGACTTCAGTGGAGGTTTCCCCTTCCTGTACTAACTTAGCTTAAGGTTTCCAACAGTCATCGACTATATGTCCTTCCTTTTTACAATACTTGCACACCTTACCGCCCCCAGATGTAAAGTATCGTTTAACAGCCAGACCAGACACTTCTGCTGGTTCTCCACTAAGCTATGCAGAGGTATCTATATTTGGAGTTCCTCACACCATGACCTTCTTGCGACTCTCTTTGTGTTTAATCTCGGCAAAGGCAGCTTTAAGCTCGGAAGCAATTTAGTGATAAGAATTCGACTTCGAGCACTATCAAATTTTGGATTTATTCCAGTAAGAAAACAAAACAGCCGCTTCCGCTATGTAATCTCTTTGTATAAACCAGAATCAGTGATATAAGACTACCGATGTGTCTCAAAGTTATCTATCTGCTTCCATGCATTGGTCAATAAGGTATAATGTTTATGCACCATAGGATTACCTTATTTAAACTCATGAAGATGAGCTTCAATCTTATAGAGTTCCAAGATGTTGTCTTGTTTTGAATACATCTCTTTTACTGTAGACATATTTCTGCTTTAGTGTTGTACATCATAAAGTCGTCAAAAATATCAGGTTGTATAAAACGTATCAACAACAACATTATCATGCTATTTTATGACTTCCACAACCAGTAATTTGCATCGCTTTCAGTAGGAACAACAACTGTTCCGTATAAGTATTCCTCCTTGCCTTTGTTGAAATACAAAATATTTTGATGAAGTTAACAGATGTTCAAAAAGATTTAAAAAGGTATCGCATACTTGGGAATTAAAGAAAAATGAGAAAAACACACTTGAGACATCAATGTCTCACATGGATCGATTGATGTATACATCGATCTCTAAATAAGAGGCAATGATTGATCTATGTTGGAATTGTCCAATGTTGGAACCTTATTGTCCAACATCGATCTCTCAATTTGTGAGACATCGATCGATCTATGTGACATCAGTCTCTAAGGTTAGAGACATCGATGGACCGATGTAGTGAAGGTTCAAAGTTGAAACATTACTAGAAGACACCGATCTCTCAAACTTTGAGACATTGACCGATCGACGTATACATCAGTTTCTCAGAAGAGACATCGATTGATTGATGTATGTAAAAAGTAAAACCGGAATCTTACTAGAAGACATCGATCTCTCAGCAATAAGATATCGATCGAACGATGTGTACATCAGTCTCTCAAAGAAGACACATCAATCGATTGATGTATGAAAGGTGCAAAACTAGAACCTTACTGGAAGACATTGATCTCTCAGCACTGACATATCGATCGATCGATGTCATCTAGAGTTCAAATTTTTATGATCGTTGGAACAAAATCCAATAGAGATTTATGGTGTTTTCTCTTTCTAATCTTGCTCAAATTTCTTGTGAAATTTTTCCTAACATTAATTATGCTTCTTTGACTATTATATCTATGTCAGATTCTCTAGGGTGGCTTTGAAAGATTAAATCAATCCATAGGGTGGCTAAAGGCTATTTAGACATTGTCAATACTTATGATTGAGTGGAAGACTTAGGGGAGGCTGCCAAAACGTGGCTCACACCTCTTATAAATTGAAGAAGCTCAGATGAGGACAATATACACTTTCATCCTCTTCAAGCTTCATTTTTCATAGTTGTAAAAGTCTCTCATTTGTGCAAAAGAGCTTAAAGCTTGTTAAGCTTTTGTTGCTTGTTCTTCATTGTTGTAAATTGTGAGAGTGTAAGTCTAACACAAAAGAAACCATACATATTTGATCTCTTGCTTGTGTTAGACTAGTAAGAAAGTGTAATCCACACAACTTCCCAAAAACCACTATGAGAAAGTTCTTTGAGAGGACTTTGTTGAAGTTATGAGGAAGCAAGGACTTGTTCTTGCTTATAGCTAAAGTTGTTTTGATTGCACGAAGTTGTTTTGTGCAGGAAGTTGTTATTGTGGTTGCTTACACTAATTTGTTAGTGTAAGTATTGTTGTTGTTGTTCTTATTAAGAGTCATAAGAAGAGTACTTGTTGAAAATCCACTTTGGAAACAAAATGGGTAGTGGAGTAGAATCATTTAAGATTCAAACCATTCTATATGGGGTGTATTCATTCATTATCTGTTATCCCCCTTCTTTACTTTGATAGGGATATTTATTTGAGTTGGAGTTAGCCAAAAACAAGAAAATTCTGCAAAATTGCCCAACATTCTATTCATCTCCCTCTAGAGTGATTGTCACAGACCTAGTAGCCTTTGCTAGTGACAAACATTTCCATCCCTCGAGACCACAAGAGCTAGTTATGTCCATTCAGTTTATGATTGATAACGACAATGGAGGAATCATCAGATAGTTGAGGACTATAAATCGCTCTTGATTCCTGATCCGAAGTGGATGTAGCCTCAGTGTATTCAACTGAGCTGAAAAGAGTAGCCATTTAAAGAATTTCACGATAGTAGAAGAAGGCAATTTATAGTTATAAGGAAATCAGTTTGGCGCTGATACCATCTCGAGATTGAAAGAATTTAGAATTCATTCAAGTTAGATTTAAATTTACAAGGTGGTTCTCTTTTTGCGAAGTTTCTATTGCCTCGAAGGACTTTATTCTCTATTCTACAGTAGTTCGTGTTCATCTACAGTAACTTGATGTGATTTTTAACTGCTACATAGGTAACGACTAGTTACCTGCTCAGCTTGGACAAATATATAGTTAGGATCCTGAGCTACTATATTTACATGTAAAAAAACTAAGTGTTGCAGCTCAGCTTTAGTTTCGCTGCCTAACTAGTTGTGTCTTCACCTCGTCACCTTGGCTCAGCGCACCTTATTCTTGCTCAGCTTCGTTGCAGTTCTTCATCTCCCCCTCTCATAGTTATGTGTTCCTCTTCACCTCGGCTCTCCCTTTCTTTGCCTAGATCACCTCGGCCCAATAGTAATGCTTCATCAGTTCTGCACAGCTTCACTTTGGCCACTTGTCTAATCTCCCTAGCACAGCCACTTCTATACTCAGGTCGGCACATAATGCCTACTTTCGCGTTTGAAAAGCAATTGCCACCATCTGTTTGCGTAAACATGTTAATTTTTCTTGGCAACAATATTGAACCAACATGGTAGGTCTTAGTATTAAAAATATAAATCATTATTTAAAAAAATAGTCATGTATATAAAGATAATATGATTATTATCCAAATATAAGGTTTTACTATAAAGTATATGATGATGTCGGATTATATCACCAAGTATTAAGTGTGATGTGGTGGTTAACGCCGTTAATTCTCCGTCAGTTGTCTGTAGTTGGCGGTTGGCCGACCTGCACAAAAGAACGAGGTCAGAGGACCCGGGATCTATGGCCCCGGGTAATACCCTCCGACGGTCAAGTCAGTTGAGGCCATTTTTGGAGAGGTTTATATACTGTTGAAAGTTTGTAAATAAAGGTTTTTCTGGTAAACCTGTGATTTCACCGTGAAGAAGATGATTCACTGTCGTAAGTTGTGAATTGTTTCTCCCCTTCTCTCTTTAGCTTCTCTGCCTTTTATATGGCGGCTCGGGCCAATGCATGGGCAGAGCCCAGAGATCGTGACAGGCAAGGAGGTCATAAGGATGACTCCTGTTCTTGCATGCTAGCCATGTGGCTCGGTACTGAGCTGAGTAAGCTAGTTTGGGACACCTGGCTGGGAGTTTCACCTGGTAGAATTACCTATGGTAAACTTCTAGAACCGAGGTCAGATCCTCTAGAAGTACTCAGAAGTGTCCGAGATGAGTTAGGGTGTGGAGCCAGCTTGCTGAGATGAAAGTGGCCGACTTCAAGGAGCGTTGGCAGGCCCTTTATAATGTTCGCAGCTGACGTCACAAATGTGGTCTGAGATCAGCGGGTAGATCGGATCCGAGGCCGAATACAGCTCTTTGGCCGAGTTATTCTTTGGCCGAGATGAGGACTCTACGCCTAGATGGCGCTGGGGCCGTGTGGCCGAGATGGCGATGGGGCCGTGTGGCCAAGATGGATTGTTTGTCCGTATATGAGCTGGTCAACCTTCGGGCCGACCCGCGGGACTTAACATTTTTATGTCCATATCCAGCCGTTGACCGTTATTGACTAACGGGTAGTATTTCTTGGTTCATCACTTGCCCCAGATTAGTTTGGCCGAGCTGACCTGAGAGGGCGGGCTAATCTATTCAAAATTTTCCCATGTCGTCCTTCCTTTGATGACGTGTCAACTTCTGATTAGGCTGCTCAACGTACTTATTAGGTGCACAGAGTACGAAGCGTTAATGGTAACTTTTGGCCGAACTGATCAGATGAATCTGACCAGATTCATAAGTACGTCGTCTTTTCTGGCATGCGTCTACTTTCTTCTCCGGCGACTCCTCCTGATTTCGGCAATTTCAGCCTTGCTCCGTCTTCGTCCAGCCTCCTTCTTCCTTTAAGTTTTCTGTAAGTCTTCTTCTTCTATCTTTCATTATGTCTTCTCCTTCCCGCGATTCTCAAAACCTTATGGAGGGTGGTTCCTACACCGCCAGTGGTGGAGTAACCATCAGTTCTTCATCTCCGTCAGGCAGATCTGCCTATGCCGATGATCTTCCCATCGGCAGTTTGCGTCGAAACACCGGTGACTCTACACAATCCAGCAGAGCCCTCACCGTAATCAGCTCTTCACCGGAGCAAGCAGGGACTGCTCCCGCTCCGGCGTCTGTAAATCCTCCGGCCCCATTGAGGGGCCCCTCCCACTTTTCGGGAGTCATTGAAAGAGGTCGGCCATCCCCCTTGTCCAGGAAACTTCTTCTACTCTGACTGAGGCTGACCTGAACAGAATATGTAAATCTTATAAAATTGACAAAAACCGCTTTGGCCCAATTCTCCTTTGTCAGGTCAGGCTGCTTATGATCCCCCTAGGGATTATGAAGCAGTCCACGAAGACTATTTTAAATCTGGCTTCAATCTTCCTGTGCCTGAGCCAGTTGTCCGTATCATGCGGGCTTACGGGCTCAGGCTTCCTCAAATTCAACCAAATGGCCTTAAGCTTATTCTCTGCTATATTATTCTTCTTAGAATAATTGAGTTCCCTTTCAATGCCACCAT
This sequence comes from Eustoma russellianum, assembly GCA_036186865.1. Lineage (NCBI taxonomy): Eukaryota > Viridiplantae > Streptophyta > Magnoliopsida > Gentianales > Gentianaceae > Eustoma > Eustoma russellianum. The sequence goes on from AP025044.1 coordinate 34,287,879, forward strand.
TTTTCGAGCTTTTTTTGCATGTCGGACCTCGCATAGCTGGTATTACTTCAGCAAGCGAGCGTCTAGCCTAGATTTCTCTTTTGCCATTAATATTCCCACCTCCAATAAAAGATGGAAGGGAAAATTCTTTTACGTCAAGAAATCTGAGCTGCCGAGCGGGAACATCTGGAAGTCTGGCAGAGCTGACAATATGAGGCCGAGCCAAGACTACTGCGATGAAGCAGACAGAATTCGGTCAGCTCCCGTGGTCATAGACTGGCAAAAAGTTGATTCTGAGATCTGGATAGCTGCTGACATAGCTCATTCGGCTTAGGGTGACAACTATTTACCTCTTTCTCCGGACCAGCTAACCATTATCCGAGGTGGATATTGCTATTTTTTCTTCTCAGCCATTTTTCTTTCTTCAGTGTCTAACTATTTGTCTCTTGATGCAGGTGCAATGGCTGGTCCATCTACTCGTGCTGACTTAATGGCTGAGTCTCAAGCCAGGAAAAGGCTTCGGAGGGAAAGGAGGTTGGCCACCCTTGGTTCTGGGGGAGCTTCCACTTCTGCTCTGCCCCCAGTTTCAAGTGCTGCTCCTGCTGAGCCCGAGCCAGCGGAGCCTGAATCAGGTATGCTTTTCCTCCAAATGTAAAAATTCTTCAAGTGTTAACACTTGTTTGGATTCTGATCTGTTTTACTCCTTTGCAGCTCTGCCCATTGTAGTGATGGATGATGAGCCTGAGGCCGAGGCCCAGCCTCAGCCTCCTGCTGATTCAGAAGTCCCAGCAGACGCTGGTGAAGGCTCCAGCCTTCGCCCCTGGAAAAGGCAACGGGGCGAAGGTTCCAGCAGTCGTGATTCGGGGCCATCTCAGCCCCCGGAGATGATCACTGCTGAGCCGGCTGAGGAGCACCTGCCTCAGCCGGTTGAAGTTCATGACCCAATTCTGATTGGGTTTTCTGAAGGAGACTCAGCTTTTGAGCCCGCCATAGCGGAAAAGCTGAATAAGGTGGCAGTTCTGCCCTTGGATCATCAAAAGTTCAGGGCAACTGCGTGGGGCGAGCAGACAAACGCCTTCCAGTCTAACATTGCTTTGGTAAGTAAGATTTTCTTTGAGTGTTGTCTTTACTTTTTAACACTCAACTTTTTCTAACTCTGCTTCCTTTGCAGGTCCGAGCTCAGGAGTTGGAGATTCTGACTCGCAGCAAAGAGTTTCTTGGGGAGCTCGAGAACAAGAACAAGCAGCTGGAAGAAGCTGAGCAAAAGAAAGCTGAACTGACCCAAGAGATCACCGACCTGCAGGCTGGGAATACTCAACTTCAGCAAAGGGCCGAAGATGCTGAGATGAGGCTGGCGACCTCCAACTCTAAGGTGGATGAGTTGGAGAACAAAGTGGCCGATCTGGAGCTGACCTCCACTCAATCTTTAAATGAGATTGAGTTTCTGAAGAAACAAATGGCTGAGATGGCACAGAAGAGCCAGGATGATGAGAAGATGATTAACTTGTTGCGGCAAAGCTTGTCCGAGGCTGAGATCAGAACAATTCGAGACTTCAGAAAGTCCAAATTTTTTGAAGAGAACATGATCCTTCTGCAAGGCTCAGCCATGGAGGTCGGCCAAAGAAGAGCCATTGATGTCTGCTCTACGGTGTATCCTGATCTGAACAAAGAGGATTCCCGCCTAGCTGAGCTATACAACCCCCTTGCAGCTCAAGACTTCGAAGAACAATTCCAGAAGTTTGTTGATGGAGCTGACTTGAGGGATGAAGACCGAGATGACTAGGCTTAGGATTCTTCTTTGTTTATCTTGTAATAGGGCAGACATCAATTTGTACTCCAACTCTTCATTAATGAAAACCTCTTTTTGGCTCAGTTGACTCTTTCGTCTTTAGCAGTTTTATCAAGTTTATTTTTCAATACTATTGTTGCTAACTTTTCATGTCAGTCTTAATAAACTCGATCAACCTCATTGAAAATAAACTAAGTCTTCAAGTCATAGAATAAACCTGTTGCTTGGGATGAGCTAACTCATGAATAAACTTGAGATGAACTCTGCCTGGTTTAAATCAGGTTTTGACTTGGACTATAATTGTGCTTCCAATTCTTGAATGTATAATATTGCTTTTTAACGTAACTTTATCTAGTCGGGCTAGATCAGATAAGGCATGTGCACCTTGTTCGATTTCGCTTCTGCCTCCTTATGCTAAGAGGATTTTTGAGGCTTGTTCGTGCAAGTCTTCTCTTTAGTGAATTTTCACCTCAAGCCCTGGACCTGCCGAGGTATGGTTTTTCCTTTCAGTAGGCCAGTGCCTCGGACCTTCCGAGGTCTTATACACCCCTTTGACGGGTTTTCGTCCCGGACCTTCCGAGGTCTTGATGTACCCTTTAGCGGGCATTTGCCTCGGACCTGCCGAGGTCTTGATGTACCCTTTAGCGGGCATTTGCCTCGGACCTGCCGAGGTCTTGATGTACCCTTTAGCGGGCATTTGCCTCGGACCTGCCGAGGTCTTGATGTACCCTTTAGCGGGCATTTGCCTCGGACCTGCCGAGGTCTTATATGATCCTTCCATGGTGCTCGAAGTCTGCTTGAACACTTGACTCAATACTTGACTCTGAATAGATGCTCCAAAAAAGTTGTATTGATATACAAAATAGTTACAATTTACATCATTGATGAAGAAGTCTGAGATGAGAAGTGTGCCAAGTTCGAGGAAGAGTTTGTCCCTCTAAAGTCTGTAACTTGTAGGCTCCCGTTGGGAATACTTCAACTATTCAATAAGGACCCTCCCACTTAAGGTTAAAAGTTCTCGCCGAGACCGCATGACTGACTTTATTGTTGCGCATCACCAGATCCCCACTCGAAAAGATCTCGGACGTACCCGAGAGTTGTAATACTGGGAAATCAAGTTTTTATATTGAGCCATGCGAATGTGAGCTCGGTCTCTTTTGTGCTCGAGTTCATCCAAATTTAACCGTAGTTCTTGGTTATTATCTGAGGCAGAGTAATAATCCACTCGAGTTGAGGTAGAGCCGATCTCCGCAGGAATGATGGCTTCTGTGCCATACACTAATGAGAAAGGAGTTTCCTTTGTTGAAGTAGATGGTGTAGTCCGGTAGGCCCATAAGACGCTGGGTAATTCTTCCACCCAACTAGTGCCAGCTTTGTCCAGGCGCTTTTTAAGACCATCCTTGATGATCATATTGGCAAGCTCTACTTGGCCATTTGACTGGGGATGAGCTACCGAGGTGAAGCGTTGCTTGATGTGCAAATCAAGACACCAACCCTTCACCGGATCCTCGGTGAATTGCCTGCCATTGTCTGAGATCAGGACTTGGAGTAGGCCAAATCGGCAGATGATATTCTTCCATAAGAACTTCTTGACATGGGCCCCAGTTATGGTGGTTATTGGCTCAGCCTATATCCATTTGGTGAAGTAGTCAACCGCTACTAGCAAAAATCTAACCGAGCCGGGAGCTCGAGGCAAAGGCCCCACTAAGTCCATACCCCACTGCACAAACAACCAAGGACTGGAAATAATGGTTAACTCGTGGCTCGACAAGTGAGAAGTCGGAGCATGAGCTTGACAGGATGGGCACTTTTTAACGAGCTCTTCTGCGTCTTTGCGAATAGTGGGCCAATAATAACCAGCTAGATAGCACTTGCAGGCTAGAGAGCGAGCACTAGAGTGGCTTCCACATATCCCCAAGTGCATTTCACGAAGAATATAGTCTCCTTCATCTTCAGGTACGCAACGCAACCACGACTGTGAAAAAGACTTTCTGTACAGGTGATCATTAAAGAGTGCGTACCTGGAAGCCTTCAATCGAAGACACCGAGCTTGAGACTTGTCCTTAGGCGGAGTCTGATGTTGCAGGTAGGTGACTATCTCATCCATCCACAAACAGCGGTAAGCGGGGGGTTTGCCGAAGCTAACGCTGAGTGTAATCCGGCCAGCTGGCCGAACTGGCATACCAGTAAATCCAAACAAAGGGGAAGCCACTGGGGTCATTTGGGAGTCTGCTAAGCCCAATTGCTTATATACATGATAATACATGATATTTACAGCACTTCCAGTATCTACATAGACCCTTCACACTTCTACAATTCTATCTGGTGCCAAATGTATACACAAACCTATTACCAGACCCCTATTATTGGAGTCTAGTGGAACAATGTCTTCTGGTCCGTAGACCAGTTCTCGGGCTAACCTTCTCTTTTTAGGGGGAGGCCCAGATGACATCCCTAACGAACTGGGCCCCCCTTGGCTTTTCTGAGGTGGCCCTCCGGAAATAGTATAGATCACCGAGTTGATTTGGGGCTGCACTGCAGCCTCATGTCAGCCTCTGTCATCATCATCGTCCGACCTGGGACGTGCAGGTGGAGTCTCAGGTCGGCATTTGTCTTTCTGGGCATTTTTTTGGAAGTCCAAACGATTGTGAAGTCGTGAGCGTGGATCGTAAAACTGCTTTAAGTGCCCCAGCTCGATCAACTTCCGAATCGCTTGGGCTAATTGCCGGCAATCTTTTGTATCATGGCCGACATCACGATGATAACGACAGTACAGCTTAGGATCCCTTTTATCTCTGGGACCTGCCAGAGGTTTAGGGTCCATCCTCAAACCATCTCTTTCCATTACGGTCAAAATTCTGTCTTTAGAGGCTAAAAGGGGCATACCCTCCCTGCCTCTTTTGCATCGGCCTCCAAGGCGATCAAACGCACTGCGTCGATCGCGTTTGTCATCACGTCGGTCCTCCTTAGAACTGGGCCGAGTTTCACGCCGAGTACTCTGCTCGGCCTCCTTCTTCAACCGGTTTGCCTCTTCACCTCGGGCAAACTGGTGTGCCTTCTCCAAGCACTCCCTCAAAGTGGTGGTCCCCTCTTCAGCTAGCTGAGAAAAGAGACGACCCGCTCTGAGACCATTAATGAATGCAGCAGCTTTCACTCCCTCATTTCGATCACTGACCTGCAGTGATTCATCCGAGAAGCGCTGCATGTATTTCAGGACTGACTCTTCAGGACCCTGTTTCAAGGTCATCAAGTGTGAAGAGTTTTTGATAAATGGCGCACTAGAGACAAATTGAGACTTGAACTTCTGCGCCAATTGTCTAAAGGAGTCCACTGACTGGGGTGGAAGCTCTTGAAACCATCTTCTTGCCTTCCCCTGCAGATACATGGGGAAGGTTTTGCACCGGAGTGGATCGGGGATATTTTTCAAGCTCATGGCCGTCTGAAACTGGAAAAGGTGATCGGTAGGATCAGACGTTCCATCATAAGTATCCATTTTTGGCACCTTAAAGTTGTCCGGTGCCAAATACTCCGTAATATCCCAAGAAAATGGGCTTTCTTGGATCACCCTCAGATATTTTGGCTTGGGCTCCTCAGGTCAGCTCCTCGGCCTGCAAGGGTCAGCCTCCTGATGTACGCTCTTGAAGGATTTTGGCCTTACACCGAGGCGCTGCCTGGGCAAGGGTACCGACTCCACCGTAGGGGCTTTATCACCACTACGTCTTGCATCTGCCATAAAACCTTGAGGGTGGTGAGAAGATTGTCGCTGAGTCTTCTCCTTAGCATGGAGGGAGGTGGAATCCTCCTCCATGTACTCTAACTCGGGACGCTTTCCTTTGAGCCGTTCTACAACGGCCTCAAACACATCCAGATTTTCGGCCACATATTTCATGGCCTTTTCTCGTTCATCTGCGGTCACCGCTGGTGCCTTCTTCGCTTCCAGTTCTGGCCTCTTGGAATCCTGTCCAAGATGAACAGAGCGGGTGTCCTTTTGACGGTGAGGATTTGAAGACTCCCCTAGTCCCTCGCGGGGTTCTTTTCCCATCTGAGCTGACTTAAAAGCTTAAATAGTGCAGTTAAGAGAACTTGATTGACGGAGGTTCGGGCCCTTCCTCTAGCGCCAATTTGATGATGTCGATTATATCACCAAGTATTAAGTGTGATGTGGTGGTTAACGCCGTTAATTCTCCGTCAGTTGTCCGTAGTTGGCGGTTGGCCGACCTGCACAAAAGAACGAGGTCAGAGGACCCGGGATCTATGGCCCCGGGTAATACCCTCCGACGGTCAAGTCAGTTGAGGCCACTTTTGGAGAGGTTTATATACTGTTGAAAGTTTGTAAATAAAGGTTTTCCTGGTAAACCTGTGATTTCACCGTGAAGAAGATGATTCACTGTCGTAAGTTGTGAATTGTTTCTCCCCTTCTCTCTCCTGCTTCTCTGCCTTTTATATGGCGGCTCGGGCCAATGTATGGGCAGAGCCCAGAGATCGTGACAGGAAATGAGGTCATAAGGATGACTCCTGCTCTTGCATGCTCGCCACGTGGCTCGGTACTGAGCTGAGTAAGCTAGTTTGGGACACCTGGCTGGGAGTTTCACCTGGTAGAATTACCTAGGATAAACTTCTAGAACCGAGGTCAGATCCTCTAGAAGTACTCAGAAGTGCCGGAGATGAGTTAGGGTGTGGAGCCAGCTTGCTGAGATGAAAGTGGCCGACTTCAAGGAGCGTTGGCAGGCCCTTTATAATGTTCGCAGCTGACGTCACAAATGTGGTCTGAGATCAGCGGATAGATCGGATCCAAGACCGAATACAGCTCTTTGGCCGAGTTATTCTTTGGCCGAGATTGAGCTGAAGGCCGAGATGAGGCCTCTATGCCTAGATGGCGCTGGGGCCGTGTGGCCGAGATGGCGATGGGGCCGTGTGGCCAAGATGGATTGTTTGTCCGTATATGAGCTGGTCAACCTCCGGGCCGACCCGCGGGGCTTAACATTTTTATGCCCATATCCAGCCGTTGACCGTTATTGACTAACGGGTGGTATTTCTTGGTTCATCAGTATATGTATCGGTGTCAAATTAATTTACCGATAATCTTGATCAGTATTTGTTTTGATAAAAAAACGTTATACCTGAAAGCCTTAAAAACAAGACTGGAAAAGTATTTCATTATGATGAGGTGGCAATCTAGCCTAGAGGGTCGCCTTCTAACCTACAGGTCCCCACAAAACATACATTGTTGCATACAATCTATAGGATCTTACCTCCTATGTTGACGTCAAACCTCCTAAATCAAGAACCCATCAAAATAACTACCTTGAGATTTTCTCAGAGTCCAATACCTCTTTGTCTCGTGTGATTCTATCGTTTTAGTTTCAAAAAGTTTTATGAATGATGCAAATTAAAAACTCAGCGGTCTTCTATATTGGTAATGCTTTGTCAGAACCTTGAGATTTTCGCATCTACTATATATAAGTGATCCCAAACTAATTTAATTAAAATTTCTTTGTATGCTTTTTATACTGACTTTGACGTTTGAAGGACTGTGATCTCCATGGCTCTCCCTTAGTTTACGTGTATTTTATGTGATCAATTTTTCAATTCGAATAGTAACGGCACTATGTTCTAGAACAACGTGTATTTTGTTCAACAGATTCAAGACTCAGCGTACCTATTTTATGATTCCGTATTTTTGCCAGTATCATCGGGGCCATCTGTTAGAAACTTTTTCCCATTTATTAAAATTTTTATCTTGAATATGTACATTTCTTTTGGATATTCTCGATTTTTCTGAAGATTGTTGGGTATTCTTAGTTATGTTCTTCTTCGGTTCTTTGCAACCTTATTTTCTTCATCGACATGATGCAATCGGTTTTGTGTTTTCTTATCTGCATAATACTCATGCTTCGGTTAGTTTAAAGCAATTTCAATTGAGTGCCAAGAGATTAGCTATAAAAATGTCTCTTGTTCATGTGGATTCGACCTTTACTTGTCTAACAAAAAAGATTAATCATGTAATTATTTTTTCGTGATGTGACGATGACACCTCATCAGCAATGGTTAATGTCATGGACATATATGCAGCAGTTACATACCATCTTTTTTTTTTTTTTTGGAAAAAAGATCTTTATTGCATTTAACTCATTGGAAACATGTACAAACAGATTAACTTATTGGAAACATGTACAAACGGGGTGGGACGAGGACCAAACGTATATGATATGCCGCATTAAAACCTCGCCAAGGAAAACCACATTTGTGGACGAAACTTTGGTCGACGGAAAAAGCTTACATATTTATACGATTGGTCACTACTTACCATATCGAATGATACTATCTATATCAAATATCTATATCATCAGCTACATCAGTGGAAACAAGACTCAAAAGAGATAGATCTAGCTTAGTGCTACGACTTGTTATTGGGTTAGATTACGCCTAAGCTCTACCCATATAGGTGCTAGCACTTGAAATAATTAATGGTCAATGTCACATTCTTCTTTGACTTTTGAATATGATTTAATAAAACAAAATGACTCATTAAATTAGCTGCGTTTTTTGAAGTATCAGTTGATCGACATACCTTGATGCATTATTATGGGTCATCGGAAAACAATCTATATGTATTTCTAACACATAATATGATTGCGTATATCTGACCTCCTTATACCTCGCTATAGACGAGAACCCCAAAGCAATGAGGTAATGTTGTTGTTGTTATTCAATTCTGCAGAAGGGGCTAAAGAACGGCAACTCTGAGAAGCGGGAGGGAGAATAGCCAGTTTATATGCAATTTTTTTGACTCAAGCGCGATTCTGTAAATACTGTAAGGACCTTAAATTTATCGCTTATATTTATTATTCTCGCTTGATGTTTATGGGCTTAGATTGATGTTAGATGAAGAATGGTTAGAAAATCTGATTTAATACTGAAAGATTCATGGATAGTTTAACTCGTTGATGATTTTTTGATTAATTTGTGTATTTTAAGATTGAAATAGATCAAATAGAATCGAATTTGACTCTGGTTTTCGATACAATGGGTTTTTTATTTACCGATATTAGAAAAAGAAACAAAAAATGAAAAATAAAAATAGAAATAAAATGTGCATCAATTGATCGGTGAAATATGTCGACTGATCAACGGTCAAAATTCACCAAGGGTGCTCCTGAGCACTCTAGTTTAGTAGTTGTATAATTTTTGTTATGATTTTGGTGTTTTACAATACGCCATGTGCGCGAACAAATTACAATTTACTTTGGTGTATGCAATTTTGTGATGTTAAAAATGTAATGTTTTACAAAGACGATTATGTTATGATTATATGTTGTATATGTTGAATGGTGTATGGTGTAAAGAAAAAGAATGTGTGCATGATCATGTAAGTTGTGGTTTAGAGTTGAGGTCCGAGTTATGTCTAAGTTAAGATCTAAGTCAAAGGTCAAGTTAAAACAAAGTCAATATTCTGTTAAGATGTCAAACTATGTAATAAGATTTTAAATAATTTGTTATTGACCGTGATACGTAGTACTTACTTTAGGGACTGTGAGATCCTTATAACGGTTGTGTGAAATACCAGAGTGACAATTGATTAAGAAAGAATTAAAGTTAAGGCTAAAAGACATAAGAGTGTCACCTACCATTGTGCGTAGTACCTATTTGAGAGAGTATGTAATCTCTATGACAGTTATACGAAACACTGAGATGATCATAATGATTAAGAAGTCAACGTTAAGAGACATGTTCTAAGCCATATGCATAAGGAGTGGGTTGCTAATGGACAAGGAATAGCAAACCTGACCATGGATAAAAGTGGCAAGGCCCAACCCTTGCAATATAATAATTGATAACTTCTGTTGGGTACCAGCAAATAGTCCATTAGTAATCCGTGTACACGTGAACAAGCGTCGTATGCCAAATGTATTAGGTCATTTCTCCACGGGATATAATTACGGTGCGACATATGTCCTAGAAGAAAATCAATGAATCAAGGTATCAAGGTTTAAAGGAATCAAGGTGAGAAAGGTCTAAGTTAAGGAAAAAAGAAAGAAAGAAAGAAAAAGAAAAACATGATTAATAGAAAGAAAAGAAATGAGGTAAGAAGTCAAAATCAAAGTAGTTAAGTCTAGGGTCAATGAAGAAGTTAAAAAACATCATATACATTGACGTTGGAATGAATTTAAGGATGAATGAGAATATTGCAAGAATTTATATATATATGTATATATATATATATATGTATATGTGTGTATATATATATATGTATATATATATATGTGTATATATATGTGTGTATATATATACACACATATATATATACATATACATATATATACACACACACATATATATATATATATACATATACATATATATACATATATATATACATACATACATACATATATATATATATATATATATATATGTATATATATGGTCAGATAGAAATAGATGGTGTAATAGATATACCTAATTTCTTTATTGAGCCATGATATCTCATCTTTTACTATTTCAATGTACAGGTTTGACATGAAAAAGCAAACAATTTAAGTTTTGCTTTATTATGCTATGCACTTGATGTATTAGGTGCTTTATAATTGTGAATGAATGTGCACGTGTTACTATTTACATCATAATACATAGAGATTGTATTGAACCTATATAAGGAGGACTGGATGTGAAGCAATGTTGAAGCACTCAGATCAAGATGCTGACCGGTCAGTTGACAACAGAAATGAAGGAGAAAAAATAAATTCATCATGATTTTTAGAAATAATATAAATAATCATGGATCCGGTTTAAGACAGGGCTGTGACAAAACTTTTGTGATTATTGTACATGTTAAATCATGTTATGCTAGAAGATAATATAATTTTAACCAGTCACATGAATTAATATAGACTTTGGTTTTCTATACTTAATCTTATGGTACTTATAACTTTGTTGTATGATCATATCTTTTTCATATACCTATGTGTATGTGTACATGTTTATTGATTTATCTATAAAAAAATGGTCCATTCTTGATTAAATCCAGTTGAACCAATAGATTTTTGTTTTCGATCGAGATGATATAAGATCCAAGTCTAGAAACACATGAATCAAGCCATAATATTTTTTCAATGGGCTATGTGCGTGCCCATATGATGCCATAGAATTTTTAATTGCAACAAGGTTATACTTTGACTTTGAAAGTTTCCATCATCTCAGCTCTAAAGAGTTTTGCAGATGGAATGTGTCTATTGTAAACTGGGCTATCAATCTTTTAACATAATTGAGTCAGATACTATGACCTAAATCAGTGTTGATCCAGATAGCAGTATTATACGCACGCTGCGTGTATCCTTATTCTAACATATACCGTTTTAGTTGCAATATCTTAACATGAGTACTAAGTGAACTATTTAATAATTGCTACTGCCATTGTATTTGCGTGCGTGTAATGCATGACCGCATGCGGATTATTGATGCGAGGCGATTGGTGGCCTAAGATCCAAAAGTCCAATGGGGAATTAAAAAGTGACGCACGTGGTATTGAATTGATGCCAAACCAGTGGCCGAGGCAAAACTGGTACTTTGGTTCGGCAAGGATATGCCGGAGTAAGTAAGACACATAAAAAAGAAAAGGCAAAGAATTTTCGTTTTTATTTTTATTTCTTAAATATATTTTGCATGCAAAACCATTTCATTTTTTTACCTTCCGTCTCAAAAACATTGTTCTAATTTGAATTGAACACAATTTTAAAAAATCAAATTTTGTAAGTCGCTATTCCAATTTTACCTTTAGGTAGTTACTTGATCTAAATAAAGATAAATCGTATAATTGTTAATTGAAAATGTAATATGGAAACTTTGACTAGTAATACTTACTAGTTTTAGAAAATTGACAATATTTTTGAGAGAAATAAAATAAAATAGAAAATTGACAATGTTCGCATGTTCAAGCCTTAGCAGTTGAAGTGTGAGAATTTGAGTCATGCTTTCACTTCAGGCCTATACTGATTAGGGTTCAGACGTAGACTCTTTATGAACATCAAAGATGGTGCCCTTTACATGGAAAATCAATGAGTAACGTTCTTTACGAATCTCTTAATGGCTCAGACCGTAAAATACTCGAGTATTATCTAAAGTAGTCATTTCTTTTCTAACAAAAAGTTTATATTGAGTGTAGACTTTGTCAATTTAAGATCATGACATACCATCAGCCTCATTTATGGTTTACATAGAAACTTACAAATTGTCCAATTAGAGCTGATATCGACATTCAAATCCAAAACGTTAGGAATAAAAAACCACAGTTTACTAGCAAAAGTGTGTTATAATAGAAAGAACATACTCGTTTCAAAATTTGACATGTGAATTTGGCACTCCATTTAGGTGCAACTTATGATCGTTCCATGAACATTTAATTGGGTAATGATATTTGTATTTTCCTTAAAAAAAAATTTGGCATTTGATGCTGGGCTTGTGGTTGGAAAACCGAATCTGTTGGTTTGGGTAGGTGAAATATGAGCGTGTCGTTTTTCACAGCTTTAAAGACTATTGAAATGGTTCCTTCACCTACCCTCCAGGCATCAGTCCGTACTCTGTTTTTGTGGCATCGTCTTATCTGTCAGGGGAAGGCGAAAACTTTGGTGCCTGTCGGATTTTTTCAATTGGCTAAGGATCCACTCAAATTCAACCATTCATTTCACCAACCACTCTTCTCCCGTTAACAGCAACATCTTTTTTCCTTTCGGTTAACTAGATTGGAGTCCCCCTGAACCATGGACTTCTTACAAACAACTCAAGGGCAGTTGGTTGGTGCAGCTATTGCTGCCGTTGTGGTTGGTGCCACTGCTTATTTTTTGTTCTCTTCCAAGAAATCCAAAGGTTGAATCCCTTTTTTTCCCATTTCCAGTTTAGATTTTTCTTTGGGCTTCCTGGGTCGGGTGGGCGATGGTGGTAATTCTTCGAAGCGATTGAGGGGACTTGTATAAGGTTTGATTGATCTAGTTTTGTCTTCTTTTATTATTTGGTAGTGTGCTTGCATCCTGAAAAGTTCAAGGAATTCAAGCTTGTGAAGAAAACACAGATCAGCCATAATGTTGCGAAGTTCAAATTCGAACTCCCAACTCCTACTTCTGTATTGGGTCTTCCTATTGGGCAGCATATAAGTTGCAGGTTTTGTTTTATTGTATGAAATCTTTCATTCTCCATACAGGTTAGAGCTTGTCGCTTTGCTTCTGACTGTTTGCTTTCTCGCAATCAACTCTAGGGGTAAAGATAGCCAAGGAGAAGAGGTCATTAAACCCTACACTCCAACTACCTTGGACTCTGATGTTGGATATTTTGAGCTGGTTATAAAGGTAAAGACATCTGCTCTTTTATCTTTTTTTTAATCTGATTTTGTAATTCGCGTTTTTCTTAGTTGTGCTTATGGTTCCTTCGATGCATTAGATGTATCCTCAAGGAAGGATGTCACACTTTTTCCGAGAATTGCGCGAAGGAGATTTCATGGACGTTAAGGGACCCAAGGTAGTTTTCACTTTTTACTGAAGTACTTTGTCTCCTGGATTCATGCTTGTCTTTGACATGAGTTCTTCTCCATTTAGATTTAACAAACTCTAGTTTAATTCAAGTTTCAACTCTATGTACTAAATTGAAGATGGATAATGGAACATGTATACTGGATTTAACCTTTCGAGATTTTAGATCAACATATGACCTGTTGGTCCTTGTGTGTATGCTTCAGTTGCCTAATTTGCATGTATCATTTGAGTTTCATGCCTTTTTCTGATTAGTCTTCTCGGATTTGATTTTTTTTTTTAATTCTTTGGTTATGGTTAAGGACGAAATTTTTATGATGCTGAATTTTTATTTCAATGTACCTGGATGAGATATTACATCAAACTACATTCTGTTGTATCTAAATTACATATACAATTCATACCAGTTTTTTATATCCTCCTTTCATGCCTGCTTATGTCTCACTTGCTTTCTTCCGCAGGATGTGTCATTAGCAATCTTATTATTCCACATAAGTCACACGAGTTTAATATTACATAGATAATAGTTGGCTTTCATGGATTTTGTTGTTTTCTGGTCAACATCTTTTGATTTCATTGCTATATTCTCCTACCTTTCCGTCTCACTATCTCTCTCGCCCTACCTGCCCCCCCACCGGCGGAGTTTTCGAATTTTAAGTGCTGGTTGACTTTGGCTTTCTTAAAGAAAATGGATTTATTCAGGTTGCACTTTATGTTTTACTCTTTTGGGCAAAACTCTGTGTTTGAATAAGGCCCAATTCTGAAAAGAGGCAGCTTCTTTAAAGTCACAGAAGATCAGCTTTTGCTACCTGATTTTTTTTGTGTCAATATAGGAGTACGAGATTCAAGTGAGAATTTTAGGTATTTTGGCTACGATCCCTGTTGAGATGATATGATATTTTTGAAAGAGGCATATTCTAAAGGCACATATTATGCATTAGGTATTGGGAGACACATAAGGAGGGTAGGATTTAGGCTACGACTCAGAAAGAAAAAGAAAAAATAAAGGAAGATTGGGCCTTATTTAAACACAAAG
>AP025044.1:34303303-34333618 GCA_036186865.1 Eustoma russellianum
ATGTTACGGGCTGAAGACTAGGAAGAATTGCTGAAAACATGCGGCAGTTAGGCTTGACCGGATATGGGTGTTTAAGGCACCAATTGTCATTTATTCTCTGTTGTAAATATTTGCTTGATTGTAGGAGATTGATGAGTGTAGTTAATGTGTAGTGATAGCTGAATTTTGTTAGTCTATGTAACGGCTGGAGCACTAATGAGGTGCTTAATGGTGTATTTATGAGGGTATTTGACTAGAGGATAGATAGGAGAATAGTATATAAAAACAATTGTAAATTGACTTTGAATGTAAGAAGAAAAGTTCTTTCTTCCTTCTCAACCTGCAGGCCGAAAAACTTCATGGTATCAGAGCCATTGCAGTAGACACTCAAACACCCATCTTTCCCTTTCTCATCCACTACTGAGATGAGTTCTTCAACATCCGGCAATGGTGCTGGCCAATCGGCCACACCTATCATCCCTCCCACCGGTGGCACAACTGTTGTGACCACCAGTGATTCTAGTTACCAACAAACCCTGAATGAAAGTTCCTCTCTTCAAATTACTAATCACAGATTGAATGGAAAAAATTTTTTGTTATGGTCTCAGTCAGTCCTTATGGTCCTACGAGGAAAAGGCAAGCTGGCTTTCATATCCGGCCAAGCTGCAAAACCGGATACCACTGACCCACGATATCCAACGTGGGAACTCAACAATTCTTTGGTTATGTCCTGGCTCATCAATTCAATGGAACCACATATCAGCCGTACCTACCTTTTCTTACGAACTGCCAAAGCCATTTGGGATGCTGTACATGAACACTACTCAGATCTTGAGAATGCTTCTCAAGTCTTTGAAATTAAAAACAAACTAAAGGAGAGTTGCCAAGAAAATATGAGCATCACAGAATACTACAACTCCTTGCAAACCCTATGGCAAGAACTTGATCTCCACTATGAGGCTGACTGGGGGGATCTAGAAGGGAATATTAAATTCAAAGAACACCTTGAAAAAGAAAGGCTGTATGATTTTCTTGCCGGATTAAACAAGGAGTTGGATGAAGTAAGGGGGCGTATACTAGGGCGAAGGCCTCTTCCCTCACTAAGTGAGGCCTTTGCCGAAGTTCGAAGAGAGGAAAGCCGCAGGAGGGTTATGCTTGGCGAAAGACGTGATGTGCAGCCACTTGTACCTGTTGAGCGGTCTAGTGATGTATCTGCACTAGCCGCTAGAACTGTTGGTTCACGACCCAACAATCGCCCTCGATGCTCTCACTGCAACAAGTTAGGCCATACTCAAGATAAATGTTGGAACTTGCATGGAAAACCTGCAGACATGAGGCAGAAAAAGCCACCTCAGTCCTACAGCCGAAGCCTTGCTGCTGTTGTCGACGAAAACCCATCGCCAAGTGGAGCTGGTGGGTTCGGCTTGAGCCAAACCCAACTGGAGCAGCTCCTCTCCCTCTTAAAGACGCAATCCGAGGCACCTGCTCCATCAAATGCGAAAACCCATCAAGGTATGGTTAATTTTGCAGAAACTTCTCCTTGGATTCTGGACACAGGAGCCACTGATCATATGACAGGTAATAAGTCTCTATTTACTGCATATGAATCGAGTTCAGATATGTTGAGGGTTAAAGTTGCGGATGGGACATTTGCACTTGTTTTGGGGAAAGGATCTGTGCAAGTATCTTCTTCCATTGTTCTTGATTCAGTGCTTTATGTGCCAAAGTTGGCTTGCAATCTAATGTCTATTAGCAAACTTACAAAGGATACAAGTTGCACTGCTAATTTCTCTGCCCAACTATGCATTTTGCAGGAGCAGGGATCGGGGAGGACGATTGGCATTGCTAGAGAGAGGAATGGCCTTTATCAATTTGAAGACTACCCCCATAAAAGGCCACAAAAATTTGTATTCCATACCTCAGTACCCCCACCTTCTTTGAATTGTGATCAAAAAAACACTGATGTACTACTGCTCCATCAAAGGCTGGGTCATCCTAGTCTTCGTTATCTCAAACAGTTATTTCCATTGAATAATGAACATTTACCTGCTTTACATTGTGATGCATGTATTTTTGCCAAACAAGTTCGATGTGATTACCCTGCAAAACCACATGTAGCATCTGCTCCATTTCATCTTGTACACAGTGATCTTTGGGGACCATCTCGAGTTAAGAATATTTCTGGTGCAAAGTGGTTTATTACGTTTATCGATGATCACACACGGGTATGTTGGGTCTATCTTCTCAAAGAAAAAACAGAAGTAGCCAGTGTTATTCAAAATTTCCACTCCATGATAAAAACTCAATTCCAAACTTCCATCAAAGTACTCCGCACCGACAATGGCACAGAATATTTTAACAAGACCCTAAATACTTACTTAGCCTCCGAAGGTATCATCCATCAAAGTTCTTGTCCAGACACACCACAACAAAATGGTGTGGCTGAACGCAAAAATCGCCATCTCCTCGAAGTAGCCCGGGCTCTTATGTTTACTATGCACGTACCAACTTATCTATGGGGGGAAGCCATTCTTACAGCATGTCATCTTATTAATCGCCTTCCATCTAAACCAATTCAGTATAAGTCTCCACTTTCTCTCCTTCATCAAACATATCCCTTATTCCACGAGGGTTCTAACTTACCCCTCAAAGTCTTTGGCTGCGTAGTGTTCACACACTATCGTCATTCTACATCGTCAAAACTTGACCCGCGTGCACTCAAGTGTGTTTTCATAGGGTACTCTTCTACTCAACGGGGCTACAAATGTTATTCTCCCACTCTTCACCGTATCTTTGTTACTATGGACACACACTTCCGTGAAAATGAGGCTTACTTCTCTCCAACTGATCACAACAAAGTCACATCATCACCCTTATTCTTGACTCCACAAACAAGTGAACCACTGCCGTCCCCAAACTTTCCCGGCAGTACTTCAGGGGGAGATATAATTCCTCCTTTGGACCCTTCGGACCATGCTCCCCATGCTCCGTCCTCAAACCTGCCGATCTCAAACTCGGACCGAACCCCCGAACCAGAACCGGACCAAACCTCAAACCCGAACCGCCCTCACTCTCCTAACTCGGACCAAGAACCAAAATCCACTCAGAACATAATAATCTATTCACGAAAACACAAGCCCCAAGTTGATAAAGATGCTAACACCTCTCTAGAATCTCAATTCCCAGAACCGGTTCCTGTTTCTGGCAGTGAGGAGGAAACTTTAGATGTCTCAACTGATTTGGACTTACCTATTGCTGTGAGAAAAGGAAAAAGGGTATGTACTCAATATCCCATCTCCAATTTTGTGACTAATGATAGATTGTCGAGCAAGTTTTCAGCATTTTCTACAAAGGTGTCTAACATCCAGATTCCTAAGAATATTGATGAGGCACTTGCGGACGAAAATTGGAGAGATGCAGTTCAGGAAGAGTTAAGGGCCTTGGAAAAAAACAACACATGGAAAATCGTAGAACTACCTAAAGGTAAAAAACCAGTCGGTTGTAAATGGGTGTTCTCTGTTAAGTTTAATGCAGATGGAAGTGTCAGCAGGTATAAAGCACGACTGGTGGCCAAAGGTTTTACTCAGGTATCGGGGATTGACTATAACGAAACCTTCGCACCTGTGGCTAAGTTAAATTCGGTAAGAATTCTACTTTCTTTAGCAGCATGTCTAGATTGGCCACTTCAACAACTTGATGTTAAAAATGCCTTCTTAAATGGTGATCTTCATGAGGAAGTTTATATGGACTTACCACCTGGGTTCTCTAAAGGAAGGAAGTTAGTTTGCAGGTTGTGTAAATCGTTGTACGGGTTAAAACAGTCTCCACGTGAGTGGTTTGGAAAATTTACTCAGGCTGTTAAGACCCAAGGGTTCAAACAGTCACATGCTGACCACACCATGTTTTACAAACATACCTCTAAGGGAACTCGTGCTATTTTAATAGTATATGTTGATGACATTATTCTCACAGGAGATGCACTGGATGAGATTGATGCTTTGAAAAGGTACCTAAACAGCAAGTTTGAGATGAAAGATTTAGGACCACTGAAGTACTTCCTTGGTATGGAGGTAGCACGTAGCTCATCAGGTATCTTTATTTCTCAACGGAAGTATGTATTGGATCTATTGCAGGAAACGGGGATGTTGGGATGTAGACCAGCGACAACACCTACATAACCTAATATTAAACTAGATCTAAATGGAGGCAAGGAGGTGGATCGAGAACGGTACCAACGCCTAGTTGGTAAGCTCATTTACTTATCGCATACACGTCCTGATATTGCTTTTGCGGTAAGTCTGGTAAGTCAATTCATGCATTCCCCAAAAACACAACATTATGAGGCTGTTCTTCGAATCCTGCGTTATTTGAAAAAGACTCCAGGCAAAGGGCTGTTTTTCGGTAAAAAGGGGGAAAGGAACCTTGAAATTTACACGGATGCGGACTGGGCAGGTTCGTTAATTGATAGAAGGTCCACCTCGGGATATTGTGCTTATGTTTGGGGAAACTTGGTTACATGGCGCAGCAAGAAGCAAACTGTTGTGGCACGAAGTAGTGCTGAAGCCGAATTTCGAGCGTTGGCTCACGGCATGTGCGAGGGACTTTGGCTAAAGAGGATGTTGGCCGAACTATGTATTCTTCCTAATGAACCAATCCAGTTATATTGTGACAACAAAGCCGCGGTAAGTATTGCTCATAATCCGGTTCATCACGATCGCACTAAACATGTTGAGGTAGACCGCCACTTTATTCGAGAAAAAATTGATGATAAGAGTTTTACTATGTTTTACATTCCTACTCACCAACAAGTGGCTGATGTTCTAACCAAAGGGTTGCACGGGCCAACGTTCGAGAGACTAGTCAACAAGCTTGGTATGGATAATATCTACATACCAGCTTGAGGGGGAGTGTTGGAGCAATTCATTCTCAATGCTGAAGACTGGGCGTATGTTACGGGCTGAAGACTAGGAAGAATTGCTGAAAACATGCGGCAGTTAGGCTTGACCGGATATGGGTGTTTAAGGCACCAATTGTCATTTATTCTCTGTTGTAAATATTTGCTTGATTGTAGGAGATTGATGAGTGTAGTTAATGTGTAGTGATAGCTGAATTTTGTTAGTCTATGTAACGGCTGGAGCACTAATGAGGTGCTTAATGGTGTATTTATGAGGGTATTTGACTAGAGGATAGATAGGAGAATAGTATATAAAAACAATTGTAAATTGACTTTGAATGTAAGAAGAAAAGTTCTTTCTTCCTTCTCAACCTGCAGGCCGAAAAACTTCAGATATATATCCTTAGGGGCTTGGCACACTGTAAGTTATGTAACGTAAGAAAAATACTATGGAAAAAAATTCTAGTTATAGACCAGTTCAATATCACGAGAAGATGGTTCCTTTTGAAGAACAACGGGTATATATCTTGCACTAACTTAAACATTGAGAAAAAAGAGTTTTAGATACGGAGAAATCATGCCTTTGCTGTGATATGCATCTAATCGTTTCTAAGTCAGCATACTTTTGCAGAAGACAAAGATGGTTGAATAGTTGCCAACTAATAGAAGTACTATCAATTGTTCTTTTGGCTCTTAAACAGTGGAGTTCATTCTGATGACATGTCTGTGTCATCTCTTTTTGTCTTTCAAGCAATGTAATTGCCGAATTCTTGCTGTCTTGTCTTCAACAAAAGTTACAACCACCCAATCTCCACAAGTACTCCTTGAACTTGTCTTTACATAGTTAACTAATTGAATTCTTGACAAGTAATCACCATTGAATTTTGAAAAAATTCGGAATATGATGGAATAAAGCGAAATGACTCGTTAAATTATATACACTTTTTTGTAATGTGAAGTAGCAGTCGATCGACACAATACTTGACACAATTTTCATTATTCGTTATCCGGAAACAAAATCTGTGTATTTCCAACAAATAAGTAAGATTACGTACATACGAACACGAGCCTCTAAGGCAATGGAGGATTATTGTGGTTGTCGTTAAATCTTATTTGCTGTTGAATGAATTGAAAAATCTTGCTTTTGGTGTTTATTTTAATAGGGGCAATCAGGTCCATGGTTTTTTTAAAACAGTAATAGTCAAAGTGCCAAAAAAAATAATCAAAGTGCTACAGATTTTTGTTTAAAATAATAATCAAAGCGCTTATTCAAATCATGGCAAACTGCTACAGATTAATGTATGTTCTCAAAGTTATTTACATGATTTAATTCGCAAACCTTTGAATCAGAGTGCAAAATTGATCTTATTAATTCTTTAAGTTTGTGCTGTTCCTGTTTTAGGGGCGTTTCAAATATCAACCGGGGGAAGTAAGAGCATTTGGAATGCTTGCAGGAGGCTCTGGCATCACCCCTATGTTTCAGGTCTGTGCATGTGATTCAGTCAAAAGTAGAGCAATTTTGAGTTTCAGAACATGAATAAAGTTTATAAGATAGTCAAATGCAATTTTTTTTTTGTTTTCTTTAGGTTGCAAGAGCTATTCTGGAAAATCCTAATGATAGAACTAAGGTGCATCTTATTTATGCCAATGTCACATACGAGGATATCCTTTTGAAGGTATTGTGCTTTGACATTATTGCTATGCCAGCAGAATTATTTTTCTGACCTTACCGTAAGTCAGAACCTTTACTATTGGGGTCTGTTGCTCTAACTGATGCATATTAGAAAGAAACTAGTCTAACTGATGCATATATTGAAGCTATTTATAATGTTCTTCTGTCAAATTTTGAAAATGACTCTTTTGTCATAATATATACAAGAAAAATAGCAGTAGTTGACTACTGTATGTTTGATTATTTTGTTGCCTTTTGGATTCTAGGAAGAGTTGGATGGTTTGGCTTCTAACTACCCTGAGCGCTTCAAAGTTTTCTATGTGCTGAATCAGGTATATTTGTGACTTGCATGTTACAGTTTGATTAGTCTCGTGAGTATGATTCAAAGAGATTAACATTTTATATGTCTCATCATTTGATAAAGTAGGTTCAATTCCCCAACATCCACCCCTCCCCCTCTCTGCCCCCACGCTCACCCACAAACCTAAAATGAAAAATAAAGAAAGAAAAAAAATTAAAAAAAAGTTAAAAAAAGGCTCTTTAGCTCTAGTGGAGCATGAACTGATTTCTCCCATACCTTATTATCTATACTATGTGGCCAGACTTGATTTTTCCTTGCATCAGGGGTGAGCTTAACTCCTATAATTTGCTTGCAATGTTGTTTCTGAAATGAGCGTGAAAGTTTACTTTTGGTCAAGAAGAAACCTGCTTTAGCTTGTTTCATCACACAAGCAAATTCGGCTTATGGGTCAATATTTTTCTGATATGTTCGCATACTCCTAAATGGTTTTACATGCTCATTTTTATGACCCTTCATTCACATTGGGAATAAAGATTCCTGGGGAAGACGGGATATAGGAGATAATTGATTGTGTATTTAAGAAACTGCAATGCGTAGAAAATCATTAACTAGGTGGCAGAACTATGTGTTTCTGAAATGTCAATTGGATGGCAGTTTTTGTATTGGATGACTGCTTTTTGTTGTGAAACAAGTCAGGTTTTGGATGACTATATGTATTATTAGCTGAAATGTGGGCTTAGCATACATATAATGACTGCTATGAAGTTCGGATCTAGTTAGGGGCTTAAGTTGGTATAATTGGAAACTCTACATGCCTTTTATTGTTGCTCTATATGTTTTTATTAAAAAATGTCTTTAGATTGCCGTTGTTCTTTCCTTTTTTTACTCCTTGGGAGGAGGAGTTTTCCTTTTTGTTGGTGTGTGTATGGGTGGGAGTGGGGGAGATGGTACACTAGCGCTGCGTGCAGTTATCAATCAACTCTTCTGTTTGCAGGGTCTAGAGTGACTTGCTTTGGGTCTACTGTAGGCATCCTTTCATGTAAAGCTAAATTAAGTTCTTCCTATGGCTTGAACCTGTTGCGCGAAGCTCTAATAAGTGAATAACTTAGAATGGAAGATCTGCTAAAATTGTCAGTATTATGCCTATGAGTCCGTAAGCTACATCCAGGATTTGGATCACATCCTTCTGATAAGTGTCTATTGTTGATAGAGGAATTTTGGCTAAGCTGTGACGTTATGAATTTTGATGTCGTTTGCAAAATTTTTATGTACTATAAATCTTCTGTAACAAGCATATTAAACTTAAACAACTGATGAGGTTTCTATTTTTTGGTGATTCTGTGTCTAGTGTAGGTTTTTTTTTTTTTTTTTTGTAATTTAAAATTTTATATAAAAGACATGAAAAGGCAAAGTTACAAAAGTTATTGCCTGTGTCTAGTGTAGTTTGTTGCTTTTTGTTTGGATCTACCTCTATCTTTGGCCTGTAGCCAGCTGTCTTATTCTGAATGGCCAAGACTGGTGTCATCGTTCTTTGAGTAGTATTTAGTGCTGGAAGGCTGGTTGCTTGAGCGTGTTTTGCTAAATTGTATATCGTTCTTTATGTACTTTTGGCTGGTGCATATTGACATCATCTTGGTTTAAAATACTTGAGGTGCTGATTGGCATCAAGAACTCCCTTGTATACTGCTTGCGTTGGTGAGCATTTTTCTTATTTAAGGACTTGATTTTGAAAAAAATTGCTCTCAGGGGTCCTATTTAGAAGGAATACCTATTCTTGGAGGCGTTTAGGTTCTGTGTGCTTCTTGTTGGAAATCATACTCTTCAGGACTTGTCATTCTAAGCCAACTAGGATTTTCTTTACCATCTCCTTATCCTTTTTGATCCCCTTCTCGCGGTTCCTCCCTCGTTACTTCTCCCGTGAGCTCAAGTCCCTTATTCTACCTGAGATGAGACAGGTAGCTGCAGCTACTATGTGTTTTATGTATAACCCTTCTGCTACTCTGCGCTATATATATCCCCCTTTCTCTTGCGGTTTCTTGTAGAAGCAAACTGACCCTTGTTATGTTCTGTCATGAAATAAATACTGCACGTTTGAAGTGGTTTATAAGTGAATTTGTGCTCTCGTTTCTGGAGCTTTTCTAAAATTTCTCTCTCTAATATTGAACCATTTCTTGTTTCCTGCAGCCTCCTGAAACATGGAATGGTGGTATCGGATTCGTTTCAAAGGAGATGATCCAGACCCATTGCCCCGCACCAGCATCTGATATTAAGGTACATAAACATCAAAATTTTTAGTGGGTTTTCTAGGACTCATTAATTGCAAAACTTGCAGATACTGAGGTGTGGACCGCCACCTATGAACAAAGCCATGGCAGCTCATCTAGAAGCTCTTGGATATGCCCCGGAGATGCAATTTCAGTTCTAGATTTTCTGCCATTCTAAGCTAATGACTCTTGCATTCATGTCTTGCTTGGATGTCAGTCCTGCGAAATTCTTGATGCTAGTTGTATTGACAACATACACATTCATTCCGCGAAACATTAAGCAGTTGTGCTTTTCGCCACTTGTTTAAATAAAAGAGAATTTTGCAACGTTGATGACACCCCTAGTTGTAGACTCTGCTGTACGCCTAGTTGCATTAATGAGTATACTCTGAACTTTTGCACCAAGTTGCATGCTTTCCTTCTAACTTAGCATTGTTGGATCTCTGACTGTCATCCTTTGTGCCATTGCATCGTTGTTTTCTTTACAACAATAATACCGTATCGCCTTAGAGTTTCCCACCTATAACGGCGTATTGGGTATTTGTTTACCTGAAATAAAATCTAAACCACGTATTTAGACAAACTATTCTGGGACCATTTATTAGGTACCAAGTAGTTGTTTAAAAGAGTGGGAGGGAGAGTGACAGAGCAATCAGAAATGTTGCCACCTTTCCGCTATTAATATGCCTTGTATTATTTTATATTATTTAGAGAAAACGACGGTGTAAATCTCTATTCTTTTGATCTTTTGGGGAAGTCGTTCTTTTTTTTTTCTTTCAGAATTTTGTCTCTTTCATCTCTATCGTTTAATTATTAAACTATTTTCATTCTGCCTTCATTCTGCGTTTGATCCGAAAGTAACGGACTTACCGACTTTTCTAAACATTACCTTTTAACAATGAATTTCATCCATAATCTTTGACACTTTTTCATGTTTCATCCCATCATTTTAGGCTTTTGAGGATTTCCTTTCGAATCGACTGTTTAAGCAAACTTTAAGTATGTTATTGCGATTCTTGAATCAATATCCTTTCATATTTGATGATGTCAGATTATATCACCAAGTATTTGTTTGATGTGGTGGGTTATGCCGTTAGATCTCCGTCAGTTGTCTGTACTGGGCGACTAGCCGACCTGCACAAAGGAAAAGGATCAGAGGACCCGGGATCTATGGCCCCGGGTAATACCCTCCGACGGTCAAGTCAGTCAAGGCCATTTTAGGAGAGGTTTATATACTGAGGAAAGTTTGTAAATAGAGATTTTCTGGTAAACCTGCGATTTCACCGTGAGGAAGACGAATTACTGTAGTAAGTTGTGAAAATGTAGCTTGTCCTTCTCTCTCCTGCTGCTCTGCCTTTTTATATGGCGGCTTGGACCAATGCATGGGCAGAACCCGGAAATCATGACAGGCAAGGAGGTCATTTAGATGACTCCTGCTCTTGCATGCTCGCCACGTGGCTCGGTACTGAGCTGAGTAAGCTAGCTTAGGACACCTGGCCAGAAGTTTCACCTGGTAGAATTACCCAGGGTAAACTCCTAGAACTGAGATCGAGTCCTCTAGAAGTACTCGGAAATGCCCGAGATGACTTAGGTGTGGGGTCAGCATGCCGAGGTGAAAGTGGCCGACTTCAAAGAGCATTGGTGGGCCTTTCATGATGCTCATCGCTGATGTCACCAAGGTGATCCGAGATCAAAGGGTATATCGGATCTGAGGCCGAGTACAGCTCTTTGGCTGAGTTACGCTTTGGCCGAGATGAGACCTTGAGGCCGAGGTGAGACCTGTGAGTCCTGATGGTGCTGGGGCCATGTGGCCGAGATGGCGGTGGGACCATCTGGCCGAGGTGGATTGTTTGTCCTCATATGAGCTGGTCAGCCTCTAGGCCGACCTGCGGGACTTAGCATTTTTACGCCCCTATTCCAGCGTTGACCGTTATGGTCTAACGGGGGAGGGGGGTATTTTTTGGCTCATCACTTACCCCCCAGATTAGTCTGGCCGAGCTGACCTGAGAGGGCAGACTAATCTGTTCAGGTTTTTCCTGTGTCGTCCTTCACTTGATGACGTGTCAACCTCTGATTAGGCCGCTCAGCGTACTTATTAGGGGCACATAGTACGAAGAGTTAATGATAGCTCCTGGCCGAACTGATCAGATGATACTGACTAGATTCTTAGGTACATTATCTGTTCTGGGCACGCGTCCATTTCTGATTGGCCCGATCTGCGCATTTACTGCTCGCGCAGAGCACGAAGCGTCAGTTGCGCAGCCTTTTGGATTCTGTCGTTTCACGAATCGAGGGCCACTTATTTCTGGCGACTCTTGAGCTGCCGAGATGGAGCTCTATAAATAGGTCCCCTCCGAATCATTTTCACTCTTTATTTGCACTCACTTCCTTACTCCGTCACTTCTTTTTCTTCTCCGGCGGTTCCTTCTGATTCCGGCAACTCCCAGCTTGCTCAACCTCTTTCCGGCCTTCTTCTTCCTTTCCTTAAGAGTTTCTGTAAGTCTTCTTCTCCAATTTTACATTATGTCTTCTCCTTCCCGCGACTCGCAGAATCTTTCCGAAGGTGGTTCTTACGCCGCCGGAGGCGGAGAGGCTATCGTTTCTCCGTCGCCGTCTGGCAGATCTGCCTCTGCCGATGATCTTCCCATCAGCAGTTTGCTCCAGTCCACCGAGGACTCTGCTCAGTCCAGCAGAGCCCTAACTGTAATCAGTTCTTCGCCGGAGCCAGTGAGGGTTGCCCCTGCTCCGGCGTCTGTAAATCCTCCAGCCCCACTGAGGGGTCCTTCTTAGTTTTCTGGAGCCGTATAGAGAGGTCGGCCATCTCCCATCGTCCAAGAAACTTCTTCTTCTTTGTCTGAGGCCGACTTAGATAGAATCTGTAAATATTACAAGATTGATAAGAATCGTTTTGGCCCATTATTGCCTCTGCCGGGTAAGACTGCCTACGATCCCCCTAGGGATTATGAGGCAGTCTATGAAGACTATTTTAAGTCGGGTTTCAATCTCCCCGTTCCTGAGCCCGTTGTCCGTATCATGCGAGCCTATGGGCTCAGACTTCCTCAAATTCAGCCAAATGGCCTCAAACTCATTCTTTGTTACATTCTTTTTCTTAGACTTGTTGAGTTCCCTTTCAACACCACAATTTTCCGAGCCCTTTTCGCATGTCGGACCTCACAGAGCTGGTACTACTTCAGCAAGCGAGCGTCTAGCATCGATTTTCCTTTTGCCATCATATTCCTTCTTCCAATAAGAGATGGAAGGAAAAGTTTTTCTATGTTAGAAAATCTGAACTGCCAAGCGGGAACGTCTGGAAGCACGGCAGAGTTCATAACATACGGTCGAGCCAGGACTACTGCGATGAACAGACAGAATTCAAGGATTCCCGATTGTCATTGATTGGCAGAAGGTTGACTCCGAAGTCTGGTTAGCTGCCGATGTAACCCATTCGGCTCTTGGTGACCACTATCGGCCTCTTTCTCCAGACCAGTTAACCATCATCCGAGGTGGATACTGTGTTTTTTCTTTTCTCAACCATTTTTTCTTTTTCAGCGTCTAATTGTTTAATTCTTGATGCAGGTGCAATGGCTGGTCCTTCTACCCGGGCTGACTTGATGGCTGAGGCCCAAGCCCGGAAAAGGCTTCGGAGGGAAAGGAGGATGGCAGCTCTCGGCTCTGGGGGGCTTCCACTTCTGCCGTGCCCCCAGTTTCAAGCGCTGCTCCTGTTAAGCCCGAGCCGGCGGAGCCTGAATCAGGTAAACTTTCCCTTCACACGCAAGAATTTTCTAAGTGTCTGCACTTGTTTGCGTTCTGATTTACTTTCATTTCTGTGCAGCTCTGCCCATCACAATAGTGGATGAGGAGCCTGAGACCGAGGTCCAGCCTCAGGCTCCAGCTGATTCAGAAGTCCCAGCAGACGCTGGTGAAGGCTCTAGCCTTCGCCTCCGAAAAAGGCAATGGGGCAAAGGCTCCAGCAGTCGTGATCCGGGGCCATCTCAGCCCCCGGAGATGACCATTGCTGAGCTGGCTAAGGAAATTCTGCCTCAGCCGGGAAATGTCCAAGACCCAATTCTTATTGGGTTTTCTGAAGGGGATTCAGCTCTGACCCCGGCCATAGCCGAGAAGCTGAACAGAGTGGCGGTCCTGCCCTTGGACCATCAAAAGTTCAGGGCAACTGGCTGGGGCGAGCTGACAAACGCCTTTCAGTCCAACATTGCTTTGGTGAGTAAGACTTTCTTTGAATGCCTTATTTGCTTTTTATAACCCAATCGTTTCTAACTTTGCCTCCTTCGTAGGTCCGAGCTCAGGAGTTGGAGATCCTGACTCGCAGTCAAGAATTTCTTGGGGAGGTTGAGACTAAGAACAAGCAGCTCGCAGAGGCGGAACAGAAGAAAGCTGAGCTGACCCAAGAGATCACTGATCTGTGGACCGGAAACACCCAACTTCAGCAGAGGGCCGAAGATGCTGAGATGAGGTTGGCCACCTCCAACTCTAAAGTAGACGAGTTGGAGAACAAAGTGGCTGACCTAGAGCTGGCCTCCACTCAATCTCTCAATGAGGTTGAGTATTTGAAGAAACAAATGGCTGAGATGACGCAGAAGAGCCAAGATGACATGAAGATGATTAACTTGCTGCGTCAAAACCTGTCTGAGGCTGATATCAGAACAATTCGGGACTTCAGAAAGTCCAAGTTTTTTGAAGAGAACATGATCCTTCTGCAAGGCTCAGCCATGGAGGTCGGCCAAAGAAGAGCCATTGATGTATGTTCTGAAGTGCATCCTGATCTGAACAAAGAGGACCCCCGCATAGCCGAGATATACAACCCTCTTGCTGCTCAAGACTTCGAAGAACAATTCTAGAAGTTTGTGGATGGAGCAGACTTGAGGAATGAAGATTAAGATAATTAGGCTTTAGGGTTCTTCTTTGTTTATCTTTAGTAGGGCAGGCATCAACTTGTACTTTAATTTTCAATCAATGAAAGTTTCTTTTCGGCTCGGTTATCTCTTCTGTCTATAGCACTTTTATCAAGTTTGTTTTTTACTGTTATTGTTGCTAACTTTTCATGTCAGTCTTAATAAACTTGATCAACTTCATTGAAAATAAACTAAGTCTTCAAGTCATAGAATAAACCTGTTGCTTGGGCTGAGCTAACTCATAAGTAAGTTTGAGATGACCTCTGCCTTGTTTAGATCAGGTTCTGACTTGGACTTTAGTTGTGCCTCCAACTCTTGAATATGTGATATTGCTTTTTAGTGCAACTTTATCTAGTTGGACTAGATCAGACAAGGTGTATGA
The DNA here is from genome assembly GCA_036186865.1 of Eustoma russellianum. Classification (NCBI taxonomy): domain Eukaryota; kingdom Viridiplantae; phylum Streptophyta; class Magnoliopsida; order Gentianales; family Gentianaceae; genus Eustoma; species Eustoma russellianum. Next base: position 34,317,706 of record AP025044.1, read on the forward strand.
ACCTTGCTCGATCTCAGTTCAGCCTCCTTGGGGTTAAGAGGATTTTTGTGGCTTGTTTGTACAAGTCTTCTCTTTAGTGAGTTTTTACCTCAGGGTTGCTGAGGTTTTGCAAGTCATTCTTTGGACTATTGCCTCGGACCTGCCGAGGTCTTGTTTTTCCTTTTAGTAGGCGAGGGCCTCGGTCTTGCCAAGGTCTTATTCTTCCTTTTAACAAGTTCTTGCCTCGGACCTACCGAGGTCTTGATATACCCTTTATCGGGCATTTTGCCTCGGACCTACCGAGGTCTTGATGTACCCTTTAACGGGCATTTGCCTCGGACCTGTGAGGTCTTTATGTACCCTTTAGCGGGCATTTGCCTCGGACCTGCGAGGTCTTTATGTACCCTTTAGTAGGCATTTGCCTCGGATCTGCGAGGTCTTTATGTACCCTTTAGCGGGCTTTTGCCTCGGACCTGCCGAGGTCTCGATCTGAGCCTTCCATGGTGCTCGACGTCTGCTTGGACACTTGACTCAATACTTGACTCTTGATAGATGTCTCAGAAAAATTGTATTGATACACAAAGTGGTTACAATTTACATCATTGATGTAGAAGTCTGAGGTGAGAAGTGTGCCAAGTTCGAGGGAGAGTTCGTCCTTCTAATGTCTGCAACTTGTAGGCTCCCGTTGGAAATACTTCAACGATTCGGTAAGGACCCTCCCACTTAGGATTAAAAGTTTCCGCCGAGACCGCATGGCTGACTTCATTGTTGCGCATCACCAGATCTCCCACTCGATAAGATCTCGGACGTATCCGTGAGTTGTAATACTGGGAAATCAAGTTTTTATACTGAGCCATGTGGATGTGAGCTCGATCTCTTTTCTGCTCGAGTTCATCCAAGTTTATCCGTAGATCTTGGTTATTATCTGAGGCAGAGTAATAATTCACTCGAGTTGAGGTAGAACTGATCTCCGCGGGAATAATGGCCTCGGTGCCATACACTAACAAGAAAGGAATTTCCTTTGTTGAAGTTGATGGGGTTGTCCGGTAGGCCCATAAGACGCTGGGTAATTCATCCACCCAATTAGTGCCAGCTTTATCCAGGCGCTTTTTAAGACCATCCTTGATGATTCTATTGGCAAGCTCTACTTGGCCATTTGACTGAGGATGAGCCACCAAGGTGAAGCGTTGCTTGATGTGCACATCAAGACACCAACTCTTCACCGGATCCTTGGCGAATTGTCTGCCATTGTCTGAGATCAGAACTTGGGGTAGGCCAAATCGGCAGATGATATTCTTCCATAAGAACTTCTTGACTTGGGCCCCAATTATGGTGGCTAGTGGCTCAGCCTCTATCCATTTGGTGAAGTAGTCAATCGATACTAGCAGAAATCTAACCGAGCCGGGAGCTCGGGGTAGAGGACCCACTAAATCCATACCCCACTGCACAAACGGCCAAGGACTGGAAATACTAGTCAATTCATGGCTCGGCAAATGAGAAGTCAGAGCATGAGCTTGACATGATGGGCACTTTTAACCAGCTCTTCTGCGTCTTTACGAATAGTGGGCCAATAATAACTTGCTAAATAGCACTTGCGTGCTCCAGAATGGCTTCCACATATGCCCAAGTGCATTTCACGAAGAATATAGTCTCCTTCATCCTCAGGTATGTAACGCAACCACGGCTGAGAAAAAGATTTTCTGTACAGGTGATCGTTAAAGAGTGCGTACCTGGACGCCTTCAAGCGGAGACGCCGAGCTTGTGACTTGTCCTCGGGCTGGGTCTGGTGTTGCAAATAGGTGACTATCTCGTCCATCCACGTATTGTGATAGTCTTGTTGCAAGACTTCATTCCCATCAAAGGCACGATGTTTCATGAGCTCTACAACAATCCTTTTTCCCAATAGTGGCCGAGGTGGACGAGGCCAGCCGAGATAGCGCGTCAGCTCGTTTGTTAGCCGATCTAGGGATATGCTCTATCGTAAAGCGTTCAAACATTCCTGTCAAATGCTGAACCTTAGCCAAATACCGTTTCATGTTGTCCTCCTTGGCCTTGTAGTCTCCGTTAATTTGAGAAACTACAAGCTGAGAATCACTTCGGGCGATTATTTGCTGTGCCCCCAGTTTTCGAGCTAAACTTAGCCCAGCTATCAGAGCCTCGTACTCGGCCTCATTATTAGTGACCTCAAAGTCAAAGCGCAAGGCGTACTCCATCTCTTCCTCATTTAGATTAATTATTAGGAGCCTTGCTCCACTTCCCTCTTTTGAAGAAGATCCATCTACGTATAAGACCCAACCTTGTACTGGAGGAAGATCTTCTTCAACAGAGATCCCTTCGGCCAGGAAGTCGGCCAAAGCTTGAGCTTTAATAGAAGTGCGTGACTTATAGTTGATGTCATACTCAGCAAGCTCCATTGCCTACTTAGCAGCTCGGCCTAAGGTGTCTGGCTGGGATAAAATTTGCTTTAAGGGTTGATCCGTCACCACAATCATGGGATGAGCTTGAAGATAGGGTCGGAATTTTCTTGGTGCCACTATCAGTGCTAAGATGATTTTTTCAGCATTAGGATAACACACTTCAGCTCCATGCAGAACTTTGCTAGCGAAGTAAATGGGTTTCTGTACAGCATCCCGCTCTCTGAGCAGAACTGCGCTCACTGCCTCATGGCAGGTTGACAAATATATGTACAAAGTCTCCCCTGGTAGAGGAGATGTCAGCATTGGCACCTCAGCCAAGTGTGCCTTCAAATCATCGAAAGCTTTCTGGCATTGGTCATCCCAGAGAAAGGCAGTTCGTTTCTTCAAAATTTGAAAGAAAGGTAAGGATCTCTCAGCCGACTTAGAAAGAAATCTGCTCAATGCAGCAATTCAGCCTGTCAACCTCCGAACCTCTTTGATGTTCCGAGGTGGGTGCATACATTCTAAGGCTTCAATTTTGGTCGGGTTAGCCTGTACCCCTTCCTTGGAAACCATGTATCCGAGAAACTTTTCCGTATGTACTCCAAAAGTACAATTTTTTCGGGTTCAGCCTCATACGGGATTCTCTTAGGATGCCAAACACTTCTCGCAGATTTGAGATATACTGATCAAGAGTCATGCTCTTGATCAACATATCGTCAATGTAAACTTCCATAATTCGGCCAATTTGATCTCGGAATAGCGAGTTGACCAAACGCTGGTAGGTTGCCCCTGCGTTCTTGAGACCGAAGGGCATGCTAACATAACAATAGGTGCCCGATTCTGTGATAAATGAAGTCTTTTCATGATCCTCCTTTGCCATGATCTGATGATAGCCTTTGAAAGCATCAAGAAAGTCAAAGACCTCATACCCCAAGGTGGAATCCACCAGTCTATCAATCTTTGGTAAAGGGTAACAGTCTTTCGTGCACGCCTTGTTCAGGTCGGTGTAGTCTATGCACATTTTCCAGGTCTTGTCGTGTTTGGGGACCACCACAGGATTGACCAACCAAATCGGATACAAGACCTCTTCAATGAACTTTGCCACAAGGAGTTTCTCGACCTCCCCTGCTATCACCTTGTTCCTTTTTGGGGCAAAGTTTCTTTTCTTCTGCTTAATGGGTTTGACTTGAGGATCCACATTAAGCCGATGTTCTGCTAAAGAAGTCGGGATCCCGGACATATCCTCTGCCGTCTATGCAAAAATTTCCGCGAACTCCCTTAGCAGACTTTGAAGCTGAGCCAAAGTCTCAGCTGGCATCCATGTCCCAATCTTGATTGTGTTATCGGGCCGACCTGGGTCTAAGATGAATTCATGAACTGCGTCATCTGTATGCAAACGCTCGTCAGTTGGGGGAATGAGATCATCCAGAACAACCTGCTGGACGGTCCCACTCCCTTGGGTAGCCACTGCATAAAAATTCTGGGCTATAGGAATATCCCCTTGTAATGTAACTGTAGAAATAAGAGGGTTTGAGTGATTTCAAAATAAGAAATTTGAATGCATATATATATATGTATATATATATATATATGTATATGTATATATATATGTATATATATATGTATATATATATATATACATATATATATATATATATATATATATATATATATATATATATATGTATACATATATAAGTGTGTACATGTATGCATGATAACTTGCCATTACTTGCCTTATTTAGCTTATATATTATGTTGCAGTACTAACGAGCCATGAAGCATTAAAGCTTACATCATATGGCGAACATTTGTTGAGTTTATACTATTTTCAAGTGCCACCATTAATGAACTAAAGTAGTTCATTAAGTGAAGTGCTTAGTTTAATAAACTAAGTAGTTCATTAAAGGAAGATTCATTTGGAAAAGGCACAAAGGCAACAAGGCCAAGGAAGGAAAGTTCTCTCCTCCTCCCCATCTTATTAAACACGCCACATTTATATATATACACTATATATTTTCAGATTTTTTAATAAAAAGGCACATACACATGTATTCCAACGTACTACCGACACGTTATATATTTTACGTACGTACGTTAACGTCACACCACTATACTTAACTCATATTTATGAGTATATTCAGGTCTTATATCATATGATATAAGATATGGTGATGACAAATTAAATACGACACGATAAAAGGCTCTAAACCGAAATTTGTCGTATCGGGCGAATACCGAAACTTCGCCAACGTGTCACGTACTTGCCATAAATAAATGGTCAGCCCATATACATCAAAAATTGATGAAAATTTCGTGCTACACATGGTATGATCAGCCAAAAATATTTTCCATGTTGGCACACACAAATCACCCCACATTTAGGCCAAAATGTGAAGATTCCAATTTTAATTTTGTCACATGTTTATGGTACCACTTTAAATCAGCCAAGTGCTGAGATTTAAAGTATATATTATATATATTATGTATAACATAATATATATATCATGTGCAAAAGTTGGAATTTAAATTAGAGAAAAATCGGGTAATCGATAAATATCGAAAATTCGGTTTTCTACGCACATAACATGGAACGTTTTTCTTGAACATCATGTGACACGTATCTAGACACTTTTTACATATAATATACATCTTAAAGTATTCTAGAAAATTAAATTAAGGGCTGATTGGAATATTATATGTGTGTATTGTTAAATGTGCACTATTTTACAAAGTTAGCAAAAATAAATTTCAGCACATGTACATACACATTCCAACGTTACATACAGCTGAGATGGAGCACATGTGGAGCCTTGTTGGCATATTGATTGGTCAAGGATCAATCATACAATGTTGATGAATCAAAGAGAGAAGCTACAAAAGGTAAGTATTCAACATATACCTCTCTTATGTCATATGCTGAAAATTTCAGCATACTACACACATGTGGCCGATTTTTTTTGTCATTAAGGTGACATATTTTTGTCATCTTTTATTAAAGGATTAATTGAAGATGTTATGGAAATGATTTGAATATTATGTAAGGTAATTAAGTGTGATATTCTACATATCACACATGCTGAAATTTTTCAGCATGTGTGAAGGTTGTGGTGGCCGAATTCTTCACCCTTTTTGTGTCCAAGTTCATTCATCAATTGTTAGCAAGACTTACCATATATGATTGATTCATTTTTATGGTGAAAAATCAAAGAAAATTGGGTATTATCTTGGATAAAAATGGATGATGTAAATGCTGAAAATTCAGCATGGAAAATATGATAATGGCCGATTTTATGGTTTGAAAAAGGGGAGATTTCTTGTCTTGCAATTTATGATGGAATTTGTGATTTATGGTATGAATTTATGGTTGATTTTTTTTGGCAAATATTAAGTGATTATTTCAGATTTTCCAAGTCATCAAATGATGACAACATTGAGCCAATAAAGAGGTGCCAAGTAAGCAAAGGCTAAATGATGGTCCAATGGAATGATGCCAAGTAAGCAAAGCATTGTCACCATGATGTCTTACACTCTCTCAAGCACTTAAAAGGAAATTTTCAAGAGGGGAGAGAAGGCAAGGGGGACGGCTGGAATTGTTTAAAAGAAGGAAGAGGAGAACAAACAAATACAAGACCAAGAACTGCATTCTAAAGTGATCAAATTGCCAAGCTTCTTTTCTTCTACATTTTCTTTCTCTCTTTTCTTGTAAAAAGCCTATTGTACTTTACATCTTTCAATCTTGAATAGGCTTCATATAAACCACCATTCACTCATCTTTGTAAAAGATTGATCAAGGTGTGATCAATTTTCATTCTAGCAAGGTGGTGGTGTTCGTGCTAATTGTACTAGCAATACAAGGTTTGTAAAGGGTTGGAGTTAAGGTGTAACTCTATCAACCCTGTGGTAAGGTGTGTTGTGTGTGTGAATAGTGTGAACCAAGGAAGGTGTTCCTTGAAGACTGGAGTAGGTTGTTTATAACCGAACCAGTATAAAAATCTCGGTGCAATTTATTTTCTGCATTTACTTTTCAGTTTCTACACTGTTTATCCGTTTTGTTTACGTTTGTAAAAATAGTAAACGATTTCCAAAAATTATAACAATTTCCAGAAACATACTTGCACGTTCTAGGGTTAATTTGGCACAAGTTTCAACCCTTTTGGAGAAGTATAAGTCAATCAAACATCAAAAGTTCTGAGACTAGTGCAGTCTGATTTTCAGACTTGCAAAGGTTGAGCCTTTGGTTGTATTTGACCTACTTCCCAAAAGAATTTTCCAAAAACTGTTTCAACCCATTTAAATATAGTGTGTGAAGAGTTATTGGTCAAATTTTCAGATCATTTGGACGTTCACACAAATAGGAATTAATTTTTCAAAACCATCTACCGTTTCTGGCAGATTTGCACAATCTGAGTGCCAACGGTGTTTGAAGGGGTTAAAGGTTGAATTTTGATTTGAAATTTTTAGGAGACCCTCATAACATCTGAGGCTAAGTTCTCTCAAAATTTCATAATTTTTGGAGACCTCTAACCTAGTTTTAAAAAGTTTTAAAACAGGTCCTGAAAACAGAATCTGTTTTCAGAACTTGAATTGGTTAGGTTTAAAGAAATTTTAAAAACCATATTTTCCGCATCATCTATTCAACCCCCCCTTCTAGTGGTGCCTTGCATATCCTACAAGTGGTATCAGAGCGCAGGAATACTCACTACAAGGAATCCAACGATTCAGTGAGATGGCATCCACAAATCTCAAAACCGAACAAGAAGGTATGTCGAGCCAAAGGTCTCCACTTTTTGACGGTGAGTCCTTTATTCAATGGAAACTTAGGATGAAACTTTTTCTTATGGCTATAGATATAGATCTTTGGTCAATAATTGAAGATGGTCCATATGTCCCATCTAAGTTATCCACTGTAGACGGAGTCACACTAGAAGTCGTTAAAACTAGACAAGACTATACTAGTGAAGATAAAAAGAAACTGAGTATGAATGCTAAGGCCATGCCGTTACTCTTAAATGGATTGAGTAAGAGTGAGTCTAGTTATGTGTCAAATTGTTCGAGTGCACAAGAAATGTGGAGAATTTTAGAAATGAAACACGAAGGCACGAGTCAAGTAAAAGAGTCTAAAATTAATATGCTCATGTCCACTCTTGAGTCTTTTAAATTATTGCCTAATGAGTCGATTGTAGATATGGATCTTCGTTTAACTAACATCTATAATTCTCTTGAGTCTCTTGGTAAGGCTTTTACTACGCAGGAAAAGGTACAGAAAGTCCTATGAAGCCTTCCTTCGGAATGGGACCCTAAAATGACTGCTATAGAAGAAAGCAAGGAAACTAAATCAATAAAAATGGAAGAACTTATTGGCTCACTCAAAGTTTATGAAAACAAACTTACTATTCGGAAATCGGAATCATCTAAACAAGGTAAGACAATTGCTTTTAAATCAAATGAATACGTCTCCCCTCCCTCCGATCACGTAGATGATAGTGATTCTGAATCGGATAATGATGATTTAATCCTATTGGCTAAAGGACTAAGAAGATTTATGAGAAAGTCATTTAGAAATAAAAACAAGGGGACTACATCAAAGAGAAATAAAAACAAGTCAAATGATAAGGACATTAAATGTTATGAATGCGGCAAACTCGGACACTTATCATATGACTGCCCAAACAAAGAAAAGAAAACTAATAAGTACCCTGACAAGGAGCGGAACAAAAATAGACTCGTCTCAGATCCTAAACAAAAGAAACGTGCACTAAAGGCCTCCACCTGGAGTGACTCATCAGATTCTGAAACTGAGACCGAAGAGGAGACCGCTCAAGTTTGCTTTGCTTCAAAGGCATCTAATGAGGTATCATCTGATTCTGAATCTGACTCTGAACCTTCTTATGATGATCTTTTTAGTCAGTATCTTGAATTACATAAATTTACTAAGACTCTCGCAAAAGAAAAGAAACGTTTAATTGAAGACAAGAAACTGTTAGAATCTTCTAACGAGAATCTTGTCGCTCAATTAAGCGATTCAAAGAAAGAGTCTTCATGTGTCATCAATGCATTGAAAACGAGATCTCATCATTAACCTCTCAAATAATGAAATGAAATCCGAGATTTCAAATTTGAAATCAAGGAATACAGATTTAGAGAAAATGATGAAACAATTCGATACAGGGTCAAACATGCTGCATCGCATCATATTATCGCAAAAGCATGACAGTGACAAAACTGGATTGGGATACTTGATACTAACGAAGTATCAACCAAACCAACCAAGTTTGTTGTGTCTAAGAAAGTAGACACCCCCAAGCCTCAAGTGGCGTCTAAGATGACGCAAAAAGCGCCCCCTTCCACACGCCCCACTCCCTCATATCATGTCAAATATAATGTTGTATCATTTAGATATGAGAAGAAAAGAACAATGCATACACGAAATACATATCATCCACGCACTACGCACACACACACAAGGACATATCAAAAGCGTCCTTCATTCAATGAGTATAGAGGAGTCCTTGGGCAAAGACCCAAGTACATGCACCACATGTATATTATATCGCACCTTCATTCTTGCCATTTGATAGACCGAGAAGGATCACCCAAGTATGGTACCGAAAGGTACCTTTACCAAAAGGTGATTAACTAACTCGAAAGGACCCAAAATTAAAAAGGTACCTAAATCACCTTTTCACATTGCAGGGAAACCACTCATCGAAAGACACATCAATAAAGTGTTTCCTTGACAGTGGTTGTTCGAGGCACATGACGGGTGACCCGAGCCTGTTCTCCAAATTAAAGAAGGTCACAAAAGGCAGATCCGTGACCTTTGGAGACAACAATGAAGGCAAGATCATTGGAAAAGGTACGATTGGCAATCCGAATACACTTCATATCTCCAACATATTTTTGGTAAGCAACTTATCCTACAATCTTCTTAGTATTTCTCAATTTGTTGACAATGGTTTCAATGTGTGTTTTACTCACCCTTATTGTAATATAATAAATAAAAATGAAGAAACCATTTTAAAAGGAAAACGAGAAGGAAATATCTTTACACTATCTATGGATGAAGTAGTAGACGCTAAAGTTAAATGTTTTATGTCAAATGAACCCAATGTGAATTTATGGCATAGACGTTTAGGACACATAGGTATTTCTACACTAGAAAAATTGCAACGAAAGAACCTAGTACGGGGATTGCCTACGCTTGATTTAGACAACTTTCAGTTGTGTGAATCTTGCATAAAAGGCAAACAAACACGTGAGTCACTTAAGCCTAAAAATGAGATAAGCACGACTAGAATACTAGAACTATTGCATATCGATTTGTTTGGTCCTAGTCGCACTACAAGCCTTGGTGGGCGTCACTATGCATGCGTGATTGTTGATGACTTTTCTCGTTATACTTGGACTTTATTTCTTGCACATAAGGATGATAGCGCCGTAGAGATCGCTAAATTAATTAAACAACTCGAAAATCAATACGGTGTAAATGTGAAAAGAATAAGAAGCGATAGAGGCGGTGAGTTTAAAAATAAAGAGATGATTTCGTTTTGTGAAGAAAAAGGGATTAAACATGAGTTTTCGCCACCTAGAACTCCATAATTAAATGGAGTAGTAGAAAGAAAGAATCGCACACTACAAGAAATCGCTAGAACCATGCTTTGCAAAATAAATTGCCTAGATTTTTGTGGGCGGAAGCCGTAAATTGTGCATGCTACATTGTAAATCGCCTATCTATAAGAAAGAAAATAAACAAGACGCCTTACGAAATTTTGAATGATCGCATGCCTAAGATTGACTATTTTCGTGTGTTTGGATGTAAATGCTTTGTCTTAAATACAAAAGATAACTTAGATAAATTTGAATCCAAATCAATTGAGTGCATTTTTGTTGGGTATTCCATAAATTCAAAGGCATATAGATGTTATGATCCTCTCACTAGACGAATCATAGAATCTATTCATGTTAAATTCAATGAATTTGGTGAGATTGATAAAGATAAGGAATATGACGATGATTTTGAATTGAAACCCGTTTTGAATGAGGATAATGATTCTTTTGATATGCATGAGATGAATGAGACACTAGAAATGCATGATCATATAGAAATGCATGATAACTTAGAAAATAATCAACCAAGATGGCATAGAGATCACTCACATGATCTCATCATAGGCGACATCACTCACGGTGTGCGACCACGTAGAAGAATCACTTCGGATGAAATAAATGAATTTCATGCTATGATTTCTGAAATTGAGCCCAAAAATGTGCATGATGCTTTGAGTGATTCATCTTGGATTGATGTTATACATGACGAACTTAATCAATTCGTTAGAAATGATGTATGGGATTTAGTGCCACGACCACAAGATAAGACAATAATAGGCACAAAGTGGGTATTTAGGAACAAAATGAATGAAGAAAGAAAGGTCGTTAGAAATAAAGCAAGACTCATAGCTCAAGGATATAATCAAGAAGAAGGAATAGACTACGATGAAACATTTGCACCCGTAGCACGTTTAGAAGCTATACGACTCTTACTTGCTATTGCTTGCATGAAAGATTTTAAATTGTATCAAATGGACGTCAAAAGTGCTTTTCTAAACGGATTCATACAAGAAGAAGTATACGTAAAGCAACCACCCGGTTTTGAAGATTTGAAACATCCAGATCACGTGTACAAACTAAAGAAGGCACTATATGGCCTAAAGCAAGCGCCAAGAGCATGGTATGATCGTTTTGCTACTTTCCTTTATAAAATAATTTTAAACGCGGTACTATAGATAGTACACTATTTTTGAAACAAGAAAAATCAGATTTACTTATCATTCAAATCTACGTAGATGACATTATTTTCGGTTCGACCTCACATAGACTCGTTAAAGATTTTGAAAATTGTATGAAAGCTGAATTTGAAATGTCTATGGTTGGTGAACTTAATTATTTCTTGGCTTGCAGATTAAGCAAACGAGTAAAGGAATTCATATAAGCCAAGCTAAGTATGTAAATGACATGATCAAGAAGTTCAATTTTGAAAATTTGAAACCATCCCCCACGCCTATGACTGTCACTACTAAATTAGACAAAAACAAACATGGTAAAGACGTTGATAATGAATTATATCGATCTATGATAGGCTCTTTACTATATTTAACTGCGAGTAGGCCTGACATCATGTTTAGCGTATGCATGTGTGCTCGTTTTCAAAGTCAACCTAAGGTGTCACACTTAAATGCGGTAAAAAGAATATTCCGTTATATTAAGCACACGCCCACCTTAGGTATTTGGTATGATAAGGATTCTACATTTGACTTACATGCTTACACTGATGCAGATTATGGTGGCTGCAAGATAGATAGAAAAAGCACGAGCGGAACTTGCCAATTTATAGGAAATTCCCTTATTTCATGGTTTTCCAAAAAGCAAGCAAGTGTTGCTTTGTCCACTACTGAGGCTGAGTATATGGCTCTTAGCCTTTGTTGTACACAGTTGTTGTGGATAAAACAACAACTTTCGGATTTTGGAATTACCGTAAATAAGATTCCTATATATTGTGATAGTATGAGTGCAATAAATTTGTCTAAGAACCCCGTGTTACACTCTAAGGCTAAGCATATAGAAGTTCGCTATCACTTTCTTCGTGATCATGTTAACAATGGTAATAGTCATAGATCACGTACGCACAGAATCACAAGTAGCAGATATATTTACAAAGGCCTTAAATCAAGCCACATATGAATGTCTCCGTTCTAAATTAGGCATGATTCCCGTTGATGTGATTTAATGTGATATTATTTGATTTACTTTCCTTTTTGACAGGAATCTTTTGATTAACTTTCCAAAATAAAGGGAGAGAGAGAAGCATGATTTAAGGGGGAGAGAGACACTGATTGATCACTGATTGATCTTAATTGTATGAATCAAGGGGGAGCCGGATTTGAAATTCGAAATTCAAATTTCAAATCTGTGCATAATTCAAGGGGGAGAGATAGCACTTAAATCATGTACACTAGTTATTTTGAAAATCATCAAAAGGGGGAGATTGTAGAAATAAGAGGGTTTGAGTGATTTCAAAATAAGAAATTTTAATGCATATATATATATATGTATATATATATATATAAACGTGTATAAGTGTGTACATGTATGCATGATAACTTGCCATTACTTGCCTTATTTAGCTTGTATGTTATGTTGCCGTACTAACGAGCCATGAAACATTAAAGCTTACATCATATGGCGAACATTTGTTGAGTTTATACTATTTTCAGGTGCCACCATTAATGAACTAAAGTAGTTCATTAAGTGAAGTGCTTAGTTTAATAAACTAAGTAGTTCATTAAAGGAAGATTCATTTGGAAAAGGCACAAAGGCAACAAGGCCAAGGAAGGAAAGTTCTCTCCTCCTCCCCATCTTATTAAACACGCCACATTTATATATATACACTATATATTTTCAGATTTTTTAATAAAAAGGCACATACACATGTATTCCAACGTACTACCGACACGTTATATATTTTACGTACGTACGTTAACGTCACACCACTATACTTAACTCATATTTATGAGTATATTCAGGTCTTATATCATATGATATAAGATATGGTGATGACAAATTAAATACGACACGATAAAAGGCTCTAAACCGAAATTTGTCGTATCGGGCGAATACCGAAACTTCGCCAACGTGTCACGTACTTGCCATAAATAAATGGTCAGCCCATATACATCAAAAATTGATGAAAATTTCGTGCTACACATGGTATGATCAGCCAAAATATTTTCCATGTTGGCACAAACAAATCACCCCACATTTAGGCCAAATGTGAAGATTCCAATTTTAATTTTGTCACATGTTTATGGTACCACTTTAAATCAGCCAAGTGCTGAGATTTAAAGTATATATTATATATATTATGTATAACATAATATATATATCATGTGCAAAAGTTGGAATTTAAATTAGAGAAAAATCGGGTAATCGATAAATATCGAAAATTCGGTTTTCTACGCACATAACACGGAACGTTTTTCTTGAACATCATGTGACACGTATCCAGACACTTTTTACATATAATATACATCTTAAAGTATTCTAGAAAATTAAATTAAGGGCTGATTGGAATATTACATGTGTGTATTGTTAAATGTGCACTATTTTACAAAGTTAGCAAAAATAAATTTCAGCACATGTACATACACATTCCAACGTTACATACAGCTGAGATGGAGCACATGTGGAGCCTTGTTGGCATATTGATTGGTCAAGGATCAATCATACAATGTTGATGAATCAAAGAGAGAAGCTACAAAAGGTAAGTATTCAACATATACCTCTCTTATGTCATATGCTGAAAATTTCAGCATACTACACACATGTGGCCGATTTTTTTTGTCATTAAGGTGACATATTTTTGTCATCTTTTATTAAAGGATTAATTGAAGATGTTGTGGAAATGATTTGAATATTATGTAAGGTAATTAAGTGTGATATTCTACATATCACACATGCTGAAATTTTTCAGCATGTGTGAAGGTTGTGGTGGCCGAATTCTTCACCCTTTTTGTGTCCAAGTTCATTCATCAATTGTTAGCAAGACTTACCATATATGATTGATTCATTTTTATGGTGAAAAATCAAAGAAAATTGGGTATTATCTTGGATAAAAATGGATGATGTAAATGCTGAAAATTCAGCATGGAAAATATGATAATGGCTGATTTTATGGTTTGAAAAAGGGGAGATTTCTTGTCTTGCAATTTATGATGGAATTTGTGATTTATGGTATGAATTTATGGTTGATTTTTTTTGGCAAATATTAAGTGATTATTTCAGATTTTCCAAGTCATCAAATGATGACAACATTGAGCCAATAAAGAGGTGCCAAGTAAGCAAAGGCTAAATGATGGTCCAATGGAATGATGCCAAGTAAGCAAAGCATTGTCACCATGATGTCTTACACTCTCTCAAGCACTTAAAAGGAAATTTTCAAGAGGGGAGAGAAGGCAAGGGGGACGGCTGGAATTCTTTAAAAGAAGGAAGAGGAGAACAAACAAATACAAGACCAAGAACTGCATTCTAAAATGATCAAATTGCCAAGCTTCTTTTCTTCTACATTTTCTTTCTCTCTTTTCTTGTAAAAAGCCTATTGTACTTTACATCTTTCAATCTTGAATAGGCTTCATATAAACCACCATTCACTCATCTTTGTAAAAGATTGATCAAGGTGTGATCAATCTTCATTCTAGCAAGGTGGTGGTGTTCGTGCTAATTGTACTAGCAATACAAGGTTTGTAAAGGGTTGGAGTTAAGGTGTAACTCTATCAACCCTGTGGTAAAGTGTGTTGTGTGTGTGAATAGTGTGAACCAAGGAAGGTGTTCCTTGAAGACTGGAGTAGGTTGTTTATAACCGAACCAGTATAAAAATCTCGGTGCAATTTACTTTCTGCATTTACTTTTCAGTTTCTACACTGTTTATCCGTTTTGTTTACGTTCGTAAAAATAGTAAACAATTTCCAAAAATTATAACAATTTCCAGAAACATACTTGCATGTTCTAGGGTTAATTTGGCACAAGTTTCAACCCTTTTGGACAAGTATAAGTCAATCAAACATCAAAAGTTCTGAGACTAGTGCAGTTTGATTTTCAGACTTGCAAAGGTTGAGCCTTTGGTTGTATTTGACCTACTTCCCAAAAGAATTTTCCAAAAACTGTTTCAACCCATTTAAATATAGTGTGTGAAGAGTTATTGGTCAAATTTTCAGATCATTTGGACGTTCACACAAATAGGAATTAATTTTTCAAAACCATCTACCGTTTCTGGCAGATTTGCACAATCTGAGTGCCAACGGTGTTTGAAGGGGTTAAAGGTTGAATTTTGATTTGAAATTTTTAGGGGACCCTCATAACATCTGAGGCTAAGTTCTCTCAAAATTTCATAATTTTTGGAGACCTCTAACCTAGTTTTAAAAAGTTTTAAAACAGGTCCTGAAAACAGAATCTGTTTTCAGAACTTGAATTGGTTAGGTTTAAAGAAATTTTAAAAACCATATTTTCTGCACCATCTATTCAACCCCCCCCTTCTAGTGGTGCCTTGCAGATCCTACAGTAACTACTCCACCTGGGGTAGGAAACTTCATGCTGACATGTAAAGGGGATATTACAGCTTCCAGTGCTACCAACGCAGGTCGACCTAAGAGAATATTGTAGGCCGACCTTTCCTTCACTACTACGAAATCCATCCACAAACAGCGGTAAGCGGGAGGTCTGCCAAAGCTAACGCTGAGTGTGATCAGCCCAGCTGGCCGAACGGGCATACCAGTGAATCCAAATAAAGGAGAAGTTACTGGAGTCATTTGAGAATCTGCTAAACCCAATTGTTTATATACATGATAATACATGATATTCACAGCACTCCCGGTATCTACATAGACTCTTCGTATTTCTACAATTCTCTCTGGTGCCATATGTATACACAAACCAATCACCAGACCCGTATTATTAGAGTCTAGTGGAAGAAGTATTCTGGT
>AP025044.1:34348520-34360872 GCA_036186865.1 Eustoma russellianum
AATTCAAACATTTCCCATAATCATTGACTGGTAGAAGGTTGATTATGAGATTTGGATAGCGACTGACCTGGGCCACTCGGCTGTTGGTGATAACTATTTGCCTCTCTCTCCGGACCAGTCACTCATTGTCCGAGGTTGATATTTTTGCATTTCTTTTCAACAACCTTCCCTTCTTTTAGTGTTTAACTGTCTTATCCTTGATGCAGGTGCAATGGCTGGATCTTCTTTTCGTTCCAGCAAAATGGCTGAAGCAACGGCCAGGAAGAGGGCCCGGAGGGAAAGAAGAATTGCTACCCTTGGTTCTGGGGGAGCTTCTACTTCAGCTCTGCCACCAGTTCCAACTGCTGCTTCTGCTGAGCCCGAGCCAGCAGAGCCTGAGTCAAGTAACAACTTTCCTCAACTACAAAAATTTTCCAAGTGTTGAGACTTGTTTTTGTTTTGATCTGTTTTGCTTCTTTGCAGCTCTGCCAATTGAAATTGTTGATGATGAGCCTGAGGCCGAGATCCATCCTCAGGCTTTTGCTGAGCTAGAGATTCCAGCAGAGGTTGATGAAGGCTCCGACCTTTGCTCTAGAAAGAGGCAAAGAGGTGAAGGCTCCAGCAACCGAGATCCAGGGCCATCTCAGCCCTTAGAGATGGTTGTTGCTGAGCCGGCTGAGGAAAACCTGCCTCAGCCAAACGAATTTCAAGACCCAATCCTCATTGGGTTTTGAGAAGGTGACTCAGCTCTGGACCCCTCCATAGCCCAAAAATTGAAAAAAGTGGCAGTTCTGCCCTCTGATCATTAGAAATTTAGGGCGACTGTCTGGGGCGAGCTGAAAAATGCCTTCTAGTCAAACATTGCTTTGGTAAGTAAGGACTTTCTTTGAGTGCCTTGTTTGCTTTGTATTGTTTAACTTCTTCTTACTCCGCTTTCTTTGCAGGTCCGAGCTCAGGAGTTGGAAATTCTGACTCACAGTGAAGAGTTTCTTGGGGAGCTTGAGACTAAAAATAAAGAACTTGAGGAAGCCGAGGCGAGAAGAGCTGAGATGGCTCAAGAAAATACAAATCTGCGGGCCGACATTTCCCAACTCTGGCATAGGGCTGAAGATGCTGAAGTGAGGCTGGCCACTTCCAACTCAAAAGTGGATGAGTTGGAACACAAGGCGGCAAATCTAGAGCTGACCTCCACTCAAACTCTAAATGAGAATGAGTTTCTGAAGAAACAACTCGCTGAGCTGACACAGAAGAGCAAAGCTGATGAAGAACAACTGGGCTTACTGCGTCACCAACTGATTGAAGCTGAGATCAAGACGATCGTGGACTTCAAGAAATCCAAGTTTTTTAGAAGAAAACATGATCCTTCTCCAGAGCTCAACAATGGAGGTCGGCCGAAGAGAAGCCATTGATGTCTGCTCAAATGTTTATCCAGACCTGAACAAAGAGGATCCTCGCCTGGCTGAATTGTACAATCCTAATGCTTCCCAAGAGTTTGAAGATCAATTCCAAAAATTTGTAGATGGAGCTGACTTGAGGGAAGAAGATGATTAGGCTTAGGATTCTCTTTGTAATCTTTAGCTGAGCAGACATCAAATTGTACTCTGAATTCAAATTCTCCATTAATGAAAAATTTCTCTTTTGTAGCTCAATTTTTCTTCTTTTCTGCCTTCAGCATTTTCATCAAGTTTATTCTTCAAATTTATTGTTGCCGAGCTTCCATGTCGGTCTTGTCTAACTTGATCAACTTTATTGAAAGTAAACTAAGTCCCCAAGTCATAAAATAAACCTGTCATTTTGCTGAGATGATTCATGAATAAACTGAGAATGAACTCTGCACTGTTTAAACCAAGCTTTGACTTGGACGATAATTGTAATCCCAAGTCTTGAATTTGTAACACTGCCTTTAAGCATAATTTTATCTAGCCCTGCTAGGTCAAATGAGGTATATGTACATTGTTCTGTTTCACCTTTGCCTCTTTATGTTAAGAGGATTTTTAAAGCTTGTTTGTACGAGTTCTCCCTTGGGTTTTTACCTCAGACCTGCTGAAGTTTTGTTCTACCATTTAACGGGTTTTTGCCTCGGACCTGCAGAAGTCTTGTTCTACCCTTTAGCGGGGTTTTGTCTCGTACCTGCCAAGGTCTTGTTTTACCCTTTGGCGGGCTTTTGCCTCAGACCTGCCGAGGTCTTGATTTACCCTTTTGCGGGTTTTTGCCTCGGACCTGCCGAGGTCTTGATTTACCATTTTTGCGGGCCTTTGCCTCGAACCTGCCGAGGTCTTGTAAGAGCATTCCATGGTGCTCAAGATTTGCTTGGACATCTGATACAATACTTAACTCTCGATAGATGCTCCAAAGAAAACGTTTTGATATACAAGATAGTTGCAATTACATCATTGATGTAAGAGACGAAGATGAGAAGAGTGCCAAGTTCAAGGAAGAGTTCGGCCTTCTAAAGTCTGTAATTTGTAGGCTCCAGTTGAATGTACTTGAACTATTCGGTAAGGACCCTCTCACTTGGGGTTAAAAGTTCATGCTGGGATCGCATGACTGACTTCATTATTGCGCATCACTAGGTCTCCCACTCGAAAAGATCTCGGATGCACGCGAGAGTTGTAATATTAGGAAACCAAGTTTTTGTATTGTGCCATGCGGATGTGAGCTCAGTCTCTTTTTTCCTCAAGTACGTCCAAGTTTAACCGAAGTTCTTGGTCATTGGCCGAGGCAGAGTAATAATCTACTTGGGCTGATGTAGAACCGATCCCTGGAAGCTTTTAGGCGAAGACGCCGAGCTTGAGATTTATCCTTCGGATGGGTTTGACGTTGCAGATAGGTAACTATTTCATCCATCCATGTGTTGTGGTAGTCTTGCTGCAAGACTTCGTTACCATCAAAAGCACGATGCTTTACCAATTCCACAACAATCTTTTTCCCTATCATAGCCGAGATGGATGAGGCTAGCCGAGATAGTGCATCGGCCCGTTTGTTGGCCGATCTGGGGATGTGCTCCACCATAAAGTGTTCAAACATTCCACCCAAATGTTGTACTTTGGCCAAGTATCGCTTCATGTTGTCCTCTTTGGCCTCATAATCTCCATTGATTTGAGAGACTATCAACTGTGAGTCACTTCGGGCAATTATTTGATGTGTCCCCAGTTTTCGAGCAAGACTCAGCCCTGCTATCAAAGCTTCATACTCGGCCTCATTATTGGTGGCTTCAAAATCGAAGCGCAAGGCATACTCCAACTCTTCCTTGTTTGGATTAATTATTAGGAGGCCTGCTCCACTTCCCTCTTTTGAAGAAGATCCGTCTACATATAAGATCCAACCCTGTGTTGGAGGATGATCTTCCTCGACAGATATCCCTTCGGCCAAGAAGTCGGCCAAAGCTTGAGCTTTGATGGAAGTGCATGGTTTATATTCAATATCATATTCAGCAAGCTCCATAGCCCATTTAACAGCTCGGCCAGAGGTATCCGGTCAGGAAAGGATTTGCTTCAAAGGCTGGTCTGTCACCACTATTATAGGATGGGCTCGGAGATAAGGTCGGAACTTCCTTGCCGCCACTATTAATGCTAAGATTATTTTTTCTGCATTGGGGTAACGCACTTCGGCTCCATGTAGAACCTTACTGGAAAAATATATAGGTCTCTGCACGGCATCCTGCTCCCTGAGCAGAACTGCGCTTACTGCCTCATGGCAGGTTGACAAGTATATGTACAAAGTCTCCCTGGGAAGACGAGATGTCAGCACTGGCACCTCGGCCAAGTGTGCTTTCAAATCATCAAACGCTTTTTGGCACTGGTCATCTAAGAGGAAAGCAGTTCGTTTCTTCAAAATCTGGAAGAAAAGAATTGACCTTTCAGCGGACTCAGAAAGAAATCTACTCAAGGCGGCAATTCTGCCTGTCAACCTCTGAACTTCTTTAATGTTCCGAGGTGGGTGCATACTTTCTAGGGCTTCAACCTTGGCAGGATTGGCCTGCACTCCTTCCTTAGAAACCATATATCCAAGAAACTTCCCCGTACGTACCCTAAAGGTACATTTTTTCGGGTTTAGTCTCATACGTGCGTCCCTCAAGATGACAAACACTTCCCGAAGATTCGAGATATACTGATCAAGAGACCTGCTCTTGATCAACATATCATCAATGTACACTTCCATTACCTGGCCGATCTGATCTCGAAACAACGAGTTGACCAAGCGCTGATAAGTAGCTCCTGTGTTTTTTAGACCAAAAGGCATGCTGACATAGCAGTAGGTACCCGACTCTGTTATGAAGGAAGTCTTTTCTTGATCTTCCTTTGCCATCATGATTTGGTGGTAGTCTTTGAATGCATCAAGAAAATCAAAGACCTCATACCCCAAAGTAGAGTCCACCAACCTGTCAATTTTTGGTAGGGGGTAACAGTCCTTCGGGCATGCCTTATTCAAGTCGGTATAATCAACATACATTCTCCAGGTTTTGTCGGGTTTGGGGACCACAACAGGGTTGGCCAACCATATTGGATACAAGACCTCTACAATAAACTTCGCCGCAAGGAGTTTTTTGACCTCCTCTGCTATCACCTTATTCCTTTTGGGGGCAAAGTTCCTCTTCTTCTGCTTAATAGGTCTGACGTGAGGGTCCACAATGAGCCGATGTTCGGCTAAGGTAATTGGGACCCCAGACATGTCCTCTGCTGTCCATGCAAAAATCATAGCAAACTCCCTCAACAAACTCTAAAGCTGAGCCAACGTCTCGGTAGGCATCCACGTTCCAATCTTTATGGTGTTGTCTGGCAGACTTGGATATAGGATGAACTCTTGGACTACATCCTCCGAGTGCAAACGCTCCTCAGTTGGGGGAATGAGGTCATCCAAAACAACCTGTTGGACGGCCCTACCCCCTGGGTGGACACTACGTAACAGTTCTGTGCCATAGGAATATCCCCTTGTAATGTAACCACTCCAGATGGTGTAGGAAATTTCATGCTAACATGCAAGAGGGAGACAACTGTTTCCAGAGCTACCAAGTCTAGTCGGCCCAGCAAAATATTATACGCCGACCTCTCCTTGATTATCACAAAATCCATCCACAAAAAGCGATAAGCGGGAGGCTTTCCAAAACTGACGCTGAGGGTGATCATGCCCGCCGGCCGAACTGGCATACCGGTAAACCCGTACAGAGATGAGGCCACCAGTGTCATTAGGGAATCTGCCAAACGCAACTGTTTATATACATTATAATACATGAAATTTACAGCACTTCCAGTATCTACATAACTCTTCGTACTTCCACAATTTTATCAGGTGCCAAATGTATACACAAACCTATCACTAGACCCGTATTATTAGAGTCTAGTGGAATAATATCTTCTGGTCCGTAGACCAGTTCCCGGGCTAACCTCATCTTTTTGGTGGGAGGCCCAGGTGAAGTCCCTGACGAACTAGGACCCCCTGTCCTTTCTGGGGTGGCCCTCCTGAGATGGTATATATCACGGAGTTGATTTGAGGCTGCGCTGCAGCTTCACGTCGGCCTCAGTCCTCATCATCATCCGACCTGGGACGCCGAGGTGGGGACTCAGGTCGGCACTTATCTTTTTGAGGACTTCTTCGAAAGTCCAAACGATTATGCAGACGTGAGCGTGGATCATAAAATTGCTTCAGATAACTTTGCTCAATCAACTTCTGAATCGCCTGAGCTAACTGTCGGCAATCTTCTGTGTCATGGCCGACGTCCCGATGATAGCGGCAATACAATTTAGGATCCCTCTTATCCCTGGGACCTGCCAGGGGTTTAGGGTCCGTCCTCAATCCATCCTTTTCCATCATAATCAAAATTCTATCTTTGAAGGCTAAAAGGGGCAGACCTTCCCTGCCTCGCTTGCCTCGGCCACCCAATCGATCAAACGCACTGCGTCGATCTCGGTCTTTGCCCTCACGTTGGTCTCCTTTTGAATTGGGCAGGGCTTCACGCCGAGATTCTTGTTCGGCTTCTTTCTTTAGTCGGTTTGCCTCTTCACCTCGGGCAAACTGAAGGGCTTTCTCCAAACATTGCCTCAAGGATGTAGGTCCCTCTTCAGCCAGCTGAGAGAAGAGGCGGCCTGCTCGAAGACCATTGATGAAGGCAGCTGCTTTCACTCCTTCATTTCGGTCACCCGAAAAATGTTGCATATACTTCAACACTGATTCCTCGGGACCCTGTCTCAAGGTCATTAAGTGTGAAGAATTTTTAACAAAAGGCGCACTGGATACAAATTGAGACTTAAACTTTTGCGCCAACTGACTAAATGATTCAACTGATCGATGTGGGAGCTTCTGGAACCATCTCCTGGCTTTCTCCTGCAAGTACATGGGAAACATTTTGCAGCTCAGCGGGTCGGGCACATTCTTCAAACTCATAGCCGTCTAGAATTGAAAGAGATGGTCAGTAGAATCTGAAGTTCCATCATAGGCCTCCATCTTAGGCACCTTAAAATTATCCAGTGCCATGTACTCAGCGATGTCCCATGAGAATGGACTCTCCGGGACTATCCTCATATACTCCGGCTTTGGTTCCCCATGACGGCTTCTCGGCCTATGAGGGTCAGCCTCCTGACGTGCACTCTTGAAAGATCGGGGCCTTACGCCAAGGCGCTGCCAAGGCAAAGGCACCGACCCCACAGTTGGGGCTTTACCGCTACTGCGTCTGGCGTCTGCCATGAACCCTCGGGGACCGTGAGAAGATTGCTGATAAGTCTTTTCTCTGGGATAGAGGGGACAGAGATCCTCCTCCATGTCCTCAACTGCCGAACATTTTCCTTTGAGCCGCTCTACCACGGCCTCGAACACCTCTAAGTTCTCGACCACATACTTCATGGCCTTATCCCGCTCTTCAGCCGTTACTCCGAGTACCTTTTTTGTACTCAATTCAGGTCCTCTAGAATCCTGTCCAGGATGACCAGAATGAGTATCTTTACGACGATGAGGGTTAGGGGACTCCCCCAATCCTTCACGTGGTGCTCTCCCCATCCGAACTGACTCAAATCCTTAAATAGTGTACTTAAGAAAACTTATTTGACGAAGGTTCAGGCCCTTCCTCTAGCGCCAGTTTGATGATGTCAGATTTATCACCAAGTAATAAATATGATGTTGGGGTCACGCCGTCAATTCTATGTCAGTTGTTTGTAGTGGGCTGTTGGCCGACCTGCACAAAGGAACAAGGTCAGAGGACCCAGGTTCTATGGCTCTGGGTAATACCCTCCGACGCTCAAGTCAGTTGAGGCCATTTATGGAGAGGTTTATATACTGATTATAGTTTTTATGTGGAAGGTTTTCTGGTAAACCTGGCTATTTTCACCGTGGGAAAGATGAGTCATAGTTGTAATTTGTGAATTTTCACTTGCCTTTCTCTAACCTGTTTTCTGCCTTTTATATAGCTGCTTGGGCCAATGCATGGGTAGATTCTAGAAATCGTGACATGCAAGGAGGTCACAAGGATGACTATTACTCTTGCATGCTCGCCAAGTGGCACTGTACTAAGCTGAGTAAGCTAGCTTGAGACACCTGGCTAGGAGTTTCACCTGGTAGAATTACCCAGGGTAAACTTCTAGAGCCGAGGCTAAGCTTTCCATAGATAATCAGAAGTGCCCAAGATGGCCTGGCCTTGGGGTCGGCCTACTGAGACGTAAGTGGCCAACTTTAGAGAGCATAGGTAGGCCTATTGTGATGACCGCAGCTGACGTCACAAGTGTGGCATGAGATCATCGGCCGAGACGGAGCCGAGGCCGAGATGTGGTCTTTTGGCCGAGGTGCTTTATGGCCGAGATGGAGCTGAGGCCGAGATGTGGCCGTTTGGTCGAGATGCGCTGTGGCCAATATGAATCATTTGTAATTACGTGACCTTGCTGATCTTTGTGCCGACCTGCGGGACTTAACGTTTTTATACCCATACCCTACCATTGACTGTTGTCGACTAACAGGTAGTATTTTTTGGTTCATCATTGTGTGTAGTAAATTCAAAATTTTCGCCTATTTTAATGTGTCCGTCAATTAAAGATACTTCCAAAAAAGAACAATATTATAGCGTGGTACAAATTAATTTTTACGCCTGACCCGTGAGGCCTCAATATCAATGTAGTTGGGTATAATTTACCCAAATAAAAAATGTAGTTGCAAGGTCAATTTAGAAATCCTGGCAAAAATTAAAACAAGAAATGGGCAAGTTGTTCTCTCAAAGGGCTAATCATCATCAGTTACTCCATATGCAATGTGGGGAAGTGGCTAGAGGATGGGGAACAGCTGGGCCAAAAAAAGGAAGAAACAAAAAACAAAATTAAACAAACAAAAAAAAGGAAACAAAGGCAGAAAGCAGACAAAAACAGGTGGGGCCGGGGGTATGGATTTGGTGACGGTGACAATGGTTGGACGTGTCAGACGCGTCCAGTCAATATCTGACACGTGGCACTGACGTAGTGTTTAACTGGGTTTAACTTTTTTTCTAAACAGGAAGACACGTGTTAGGTTTTTATTGGCCACGTCTGATGCGTCCTTCTTGACACGCGTCACTGAATCTCTTTCCGGGGCTGGGGTCGGCGTAGGCAGCAAAAGCAAGACTTAAGAAGAAAAGACAAAAGAAAAATGACATATATATGTTACCTTTCATGAATTTAGTTGATTTGTCGGCAACCAAAATGCTTATATCTAAATATGTGGCACAATATGAATTAAGAAGTTTTTCTGCAATTTACCCAAGATGCTATCGTGTTGGTAGTCTCGAGGTGTTTGGAAATCAAAAAGTGCTAGACTCCACGAGTGTTGTTGTGGTTGAGTGGCATACGAAACGATTGAGAGCAAGGAGCGGACCTTGGAACATTTGGTAAGCTGACTGTTTTGTGATTTTGAGATATCAGATTTTGTGTAAATATGAAAGTCTAGTGCACCGAAAACATCATAACATATAGGAAATGATTAAAATAAGTTGGATTAACGTGTGGCATTGGCAAAGTAAAGACATTAGTTGATAGATGCTACTATCATTTTGTTCTTGTTTTACATGTTCAGGCTGGAGGGAAGTTGCCCAATTTAAATGATGACCTTCAAGGGGCTTCTATCATTAACTTTTGCATTCATGCGATATTTCGGATTTCTACATGCTCTTTGACTTGAGACCACATCTTGAATCCATCGTCAAGTTTGTTGTTTTGTGATCTTGAGGTCACGGGTTCGAACAGTGGAAACAGCATCTTGCGCAAAATGTAAGGCAATGCTGCTTACAACAGACCACAAAGCGATCCCTCCTTCTACGGGCCATGTGCAAACGCATGAGGCTAGTATACCGGAAACCCCTTTTTACATGATTTGACTACGTTTATAAATTTTATATTTTGTATTTGCTTTTGTAAACTAGTGGTAGAAGAATGCAACAACATTCTGGAAACGTTGGAAAATAAGTTTCTTTCAATAGTTTCCCTTGTGGATAGCATTCTAGATACATGTGTGAGAAAGTTATAATGGAAATTTTGAACAAATTTTGGGCTTAGTAAATATAGGTAAATATAAAAATGCTTAGTATGGATGTCGTGATTTGGAAATTGGAACCGCATGGCCCTTGAATTAATTTTTATTTGCTAATGTTTGAAAATTACATACGAAATATACGTTGCTAGTATTAAGATTGTTTCTTTTTCTTATCTGAATATATATTGACTCCATTGCTTAAATTTTACGTGTTTTGTATATTGATAAATGAGAAGTACGAAAACATGTTATGTAAACCTAAATGATAGCTGAGCAATATATATTACTTGTTGCTTATTAAGAAATGAATAGCTAATGGACGGTCACAAGGAAATTGAAAGGTAATGCAAGGGAATAAAAACAAAACGTGCGTCCGTTAACGGGACTGAATCATCACTTTTTTGAATCTCTTTTATTCTAGGCATGTTCCAGCCTAGAATGTCATAGCATAATTGATAAACCAAATATAAGAGCTGTGAGGCAGACAGACTTTTGATGAGATGCAACACCAAGTAGTAAAAGTCATGTGATAATCTAGCTGAACCAATCATCTTCTTGACAATTGATCCTGAATCAAACGATAAGTGCCAGAAATTTGGATAAGTAAATCTGGATTTAAAGCCAACTTAAGAAAATGAGATTGTAAACAAATGACGGTACAAAAAGAACATTATACAAGGTAAGGATTGAATCAACAACCACAAAACTAATGTGTGTGGCTATAACATAGAAATTATTTGGCAGATTTATGATGATATTATCAACATGCTTAACAGAGGAGAAAAGACTAAGGATATAGGCAATGTGATTAGTAGCTCCGGAATCCAAAATCCATGTACTTAAAGCATTAGTATCAAAATCACCTTTCATCTTACCAACTTGAGCAGATAGCACAGTGCCCTGAACAACAGTTGTGTTCTCTTCATGATTATCTTCATGCTTATTTAACCAGTTCAACAGCTTCTGATTTTGTTGAGGAGTAAGGACTAGTGATTGCACAGTCTTGGTTACTTGAGCCTCCTGTGATTCATCTGGCTCCAACTCTGCTGCATTACTTAGGTTAACTTGGTTCCTACGCTTAAAACCAGAAGAAAAACCATGTTTCTTGTAGCATCTATCAACAGTATACCTTGCATTCCACAATGTGTACATAGAAAATATCTTGCACACTCAGTACCAAACCTGCCTCCTCCTCTTCTATAACCTTGACCTATACCACTGCATGCACAAAGCCATCTGTTGATTGTACCTCTGCCAGCAAAACAGTGGGACTATTATCAAAATAGCCACTATCATTATCAGCCAATACCTTCCTCTCATATTTCAAGGCCATAGAAAACGTAGTATTGATGTCAGGCAAAGGTGTGAGGACAAACACCTGAGATTTAACTGAATCAAAATTGTTGTTAAGGCCTTTAACAAACTTAATGACATAATCACCTTCCACAAACCTTCTCATTTTAATAGTTACATCACACCTACAACCTCTGCAAGCACTAGTAGAAATAGGTCTCACTGTAGCGCCCCGGTCCCGAGCCCTAGCCTCGAGAATAGTGCACCCGCCGTATCTCACTAAGGAGAATACAAGGCGTTAACTGAATCTCTTACATGTCAGAAATGACGTAGAAATTTTTCTCGTGGAAACATAAATCATAACTTAAATTAAACTCCAACAATTACTGAATAAAAATTCTAATAATAAAAGTACTAAGAAGTCTGTGAAAAATCCCCAAAGTATAAGTAAATACAAACAGCTGCAGAGACCCTCGTAACCTGTATGCAGCTATCAACCAGCTCACTCTGCTACGTCTATCCGGCCCTCAACAAAGATATGCTCGTAGTCCTCATCCAGCTCACCTGGGAAGTAGGGATGAGTGACAGAGATCACCCAGTAGATGTCCACCTCAAACCAATACAAAACGTGCATACCGAACTGATACAACCACATAGCACATAAATATAAGATAACCGCATAGCACATAAGTATAAGATAAAGCAAATGCAGTAAGTAAAGCACTCCACACAAAAATGCGCAAGTACGTGATGCATGCTCAAATAACGTGTCACACGCAACGAAAATCATGTCAGACAATTATGCTCCTAGACCTACATGCAATGCATGCTCCCGGGTCCTAAATCAAGCGTTGTGGTCTCTAGCCACCATTAGCCGTTTGGACACCCACACCCTATTGACGCAGTATGTCTCATGACCCAGGTGCCCTATAGACACGGTGAGTCATCCTGATACCCACGTCCTATAGACGCAGTATACCTCATGCAATGCACGTGCCATGAATGCAGGAAAACCACACTACTATTATGCACCATACAATCACAAACAAAATCCCCACTCAATTATCCAGCCTCTAATATAATTTTTTTTAAAACAAAAGATTTTATTAGGAAAAAACCTCACTTATGGCGGAGGAAAACCATTATACAAAGTGTCCGAGTATGCAAACCGGTGAATGAAAGAACAAATGATGAGATATCTCCAGTTATATACGATATGCCGCATTAAAACCTTGCCAAGTAAAACCACCCTTGTGGATAAAACCTTGGCGAAGGAAAAAGCGTACATATTTATACGACTATCATAGATATCAAGTAAGAACCAAAGTAAATACAATGATCTGGCATCTTTTGACATCTGAGTGAGAAGCATCCCCAGTGTGTGATCAAGCACTCGACATGATTGCCGTCGGAGAAGAGTGAGAGGGCCCCAGAACAACTTCCGAGTTCCTTTGGCAGCACATACAACGTTCTCGTGGAAAGAAACCAGCAGCAAGTCCATCCATGCAGCATACAAACCACAACATACGTGAGACACAGCTGGGCAAAATAATGAAAAGACACCAGCCCAAAGAGTGTAAAACATACCCGATCTGCCTGTACC
>AP025044.1:34364815-34401875 GCA_036186865.1 Eustoma russellianum
AAAAGTAATAGTCCAATACTTCGTATGTTTTTCTAAATTATCCCTTAATGTCAAATGATAAATACACTTATGTACCGTTTTTATAAATCTTTAACTTAAATTGTCAAATCCTAACATGGCACACTAAATATTGACCGCCTTATGGCATTCTAATCACTATGCCCCCGCGCGCCACACTAATCCACTGTACTTCGTCACTTGGTTATTTCAATCGCTAATTCTAATTTAGTTAGATCTCACCTGAAAAGCACACATTACTTGTTCATACTTACTCTATTTCAATTCAAGCCTACTCGAGGTATCAGCACTTAAGTGTTCCTATGAATCAACACTTAACTCGGATTTGTAACAATTTGTTATTCCACTGTACTTATTTTAGTAATGCTCACTTATGACTATCAATCAATATCCCTAGTAAACTAATATCTTCAGCTTATTTGATGCTCTAAAATTCAACCTCTTAGTCATAACTATAAATCCCTTTGTACGATATTCTTTGCTGACTCTGCTAATCATAATGCTAATGAATCCTTTCTTAACGGTTAGCATTTTACTATAAATCATCTCTTAAGAACTTCGATTCCAACTAAGACCTAGTCACATTCTGACACTTAGTATCGAAATAGAGGCATGAACCCGGTTCATTTATAATAATGGTACCTAGTTTGTAGGTTGGATCCAAGGAATTACACAAAGGGTTATAGTCAGCATTTATGTAAGGCAAATAGTTCAGAGTTGTATAGAGTGCCCTAGGTATATGTGGGCATATCCGTTATTAGATTATCACTTAGGTCTAATATCATGACTTATTTCTAGAATCGGTCCTTG
This sequence comes from Eustoma russellianum, assembly GCA_036186865.1. Lineage (NCBI taxonomy): Eukaryota > Viridiplantae > Streptophyta > Magnoliopsida > Gentianales > Gentianaceae > Eustoma > Eustoma russellianum. The sequence goes on from AP025044.1 coordinate 34,365,644, forward strand.
GTATCATCATTTCTTACGTCTAAAATCATTACTTATTTATAAGTTCAATACTTAGAATATAGTCACAATTTATGACTAAGACCAGTACTTATGTTTAAGTCGTGTCTAAGATCACTTCTTAGTTACAAATCATACTTAGTATATAATCAGCGTTTATGACTAAAACTAATGCTTAAGTCAAAGATCAACTCTTAATCAAGATCGCCGCTAATGTCTAAAATCGTGGCTTACGGGTAGGGTCATCACTTAATTTCTAAGGTCACGACTTACTTCCAATAAGATGCTTCAAATGTAATCATTGCTTACGACTAAAAAAACGATACTTATTTCTAAGATCATGACATAAGAGCGAAATCGTAACTTAATTTCTAAGATCATAGCTTAAATTTATGCTTCCGCCGTGGATCTAGAGCCATGTTCTGATAGATCGCACTGTCGAACACGTAGTATTTCTTAAACTCATTTTGAAATTAGATCCAAGTGATCGGCGGTTTCAGTTGTGCTGCACCATCATTCCTCCACATCTCCTTGTCGAAGAATCTTAGGTCTGAGTGCAATGGTTGTGGAGGCGGTGCATGCTAGTTCAGCAACTGGAGCCGCTGTGCTAAGGTGCTAGTCATGGTGACTATGACATCTTCAAGTGCTTGGGAATGATCCTCTGATTCTGGTGGTTCTCACCACCGTTCCCAGCTAGCTCACGTCGTGGAGGCATTTCCTGTTATTAGAGTTTATGAGAAGAAATCGCATTAGTCAATGATAAATTGAAAGGTTGAACGCCGATAAATCGATAGTTAGACAAGGAAAGCTCACCATCGGCACACATCTCCCATAACCCGACCATAACCTAGGTCTAAGATCATATCTTAAGTCTACTTTGTTTATTAGGGGCAAAATCAAAATTTTATAAAAGATCATAACGTATGTCTAAGTGATCTAATTAGTCCTGCGTTTCCGAGGCAGATCTGAAGCCTCGGCTCTGATACCACCTGTAGCGCCCCGGTCCCGAGCCCTAGCCTCGAGAACAGTGCACCCGCCGTATCTCACTAAGGAGAATACAAGTCGTCAACTAAATCTCTTACATGTCAGAATTGACGTAGAAATTTTTCTCGTGGAAACGTAAATCATAACTTAAATTAAACTCCAACAATCGTCATTACATTACTGAATAAAAATTCTAATAATAAAACTACTAAGAAGTCTATAAAACTACTAAGAAGTCTGTAAAAAATCCCCAAAGTATAAGTAAATACAAACAGCTGTAGAGACCCCTCGTAACCTGGATGCAGCTATCAACCAGCTTACTCTGCTACGTCTGTCCGGCCCTCAACAAACATATGCTCGTAGTCCTCATCCATAAATCCAGCCATATTATATATATACTATTTATATAATTATATATATGATATATATATAATATATAACAATAATAATTAGTCGGTAGTGTCGGTAGTTATTATTCCTACTTGTGGTGTGGTATCAGAGCCAGACGGTTCAGATCTGCCGACAGCTCATTCAGTTTTATATATCTTTTAATTATATTTGTGTAAATCTTTGGTGAGTGTTTGCTTTGTACACGCTGGGTTATCAGTCTTGTTTGAAGAGCAATAAATCATGTATGCGTCAAAGTGTTTGTAGCCAAAGATCTAAACAGATATAAAAGAAAGCATATATAAAAATAGAAGATATGTTCGAAGGATCTGCTTCATGCAGCTCGGTAACATGTGCAAATAAGAATAAAATTGTCAACACTGAGGAAATAATAATAGAGAATTTTGACAAAACAGTAAATAACTGGGTCATTCCAAAGATCAAGAAGAATGAAATATATGAGTCTTCAATATTTAATATGTTAAAATCAGACTATATAAATAAAACAGAGGAAATAGATATTCCACTCTCTAAACCATTTGAAACAATACAACTTCTATCTTATAAATCACTTGAAAAACATAAAAAGAAAGGATACCAATATTTACATGTTGGTCTTATACAAGTAGGTATTAAGCCTTTAAAAAGAGAAGGTTTAGATACATCAATATTAGTAGTCTTAAGAGATATAAGACATAATAATTTTGAACAATCTTTTCTTAGTTCAGTCGAGTCCAGTCTATGTACAGGACCAATCTATTTTGATTGCTATCCTAATTTTTCATGTTCTTTAAAAGATACACAAATATTGAAAACTTTAGTCCTTCAAATAAAAACACATGGATATGATATGTTGCCAGGATCAATTCCATTGGCTTTAATATATCGGATTCATTACAAAGTAATGAGTTCCATGTTTATAGGACCAAAACCAAAACACTCTTTGAAAAGGGGAGAAACAATGATTTTACATACAGATCTGACCAGATCTAATGCTGTAATTTCAAGATCTATAAAATGGAATGATGTAAATCTTCCAGATGAATGGATCTTGGAAGGAGCAGTAAAAGCTACAAATAAATTACATGAACCAAATATTGAAATTAATAAAATAAGACAATTAAATGATGGATCAGTTAAATTAAGTTTTGCTAGAAGTTTCTCTACTAGAGAAAAAGATAATGCATCTATATCCAGCACAATAAATTTAGGAAGATTTTCACAGATACCGTCTGTGATAGATGTTCCTTACCAAAAACAAAGATTTTCAACATCAGATGTTGAATATGCCAACTCTTCATTTAGAAAAACTGATTATTCTACGGAAATTTCTAGACCATTTTATTCTAAAAAAGAGTATTATTCTAAATCTGATATAAATGCGCCTAGTACATCACAAAATATTTACAATAAATCAGATTTTAATGAACCAAATAGTCCAACACAATCAGCAATACCAGAGAATATCGCAAATGAATTAAATGTTATAGAAAAAGAATTTACAGTAAATAAAACTATTTTACATAATGATTTTTATAACCAAGAAAATACTAGTAAGAGAGAATGGTTTTTTAAACATTATTGCAATATTAGAAAAAAAATACAAGAAGAATATTATGAGTTTATAAATATTTATAAAATAAACATATATTTTGTTGATTGGTTTCAGATATATGCTTCACAAAATAATATAGAATTTCCTTTTAAAACTTTAAATCCAATAATTGAAAAACCAAAAGAATGGATAACCATCACGTCATCAAAAAAGATAGTGTCAAATCATCCACCTTTAGCAGGTATAAAGTTAGATGTATCAGGGAATCCAATAGAAGCTATTCTTTGTAAAAATATGACAGAAGATTCTCTTACAAATACCAAACATATTATTCAACAAAATAATTATACAAATACACATCTACATACAATAGGAAAACAATTAGATAAATTAGAAAAATATTATCGCACACAACCAATAAAAACTATAAGTGAAGAATTACCTAATCAAAAATTTAAACAACCATTATTCAAACCCTTTCAAATATCATCTTCTAGTATGCAACCTATATCTAATAAAGATGACTTTAATCAAATTATAAAACAACAATTAAGTCGTATAGAAAAAAGCTTGGAAAATAGTAATTCCATAACAAATGAAGTAGTAGCAGATTCAAATGTTAATACTTCAATAGCTAGCAGAACTAGAAATAAAGAAAAAGAAGTTACTTCTTCTAAAATTAATAATTTAGAAGAAAAAGCATCTTCAAATAATTCAGATAATTCTGATAGTTCAGATAGTGACATAGGTAAAGCATTTGAACAATTCCAAAATAACAATTCTAAAAGTAATAAAATAGAAAAAATAGAATGGGATAAATCTATAGTACCAGTACAAATGTCTACTGATTTAAAAATAAAACCTATTTCTCAATATCGTTTTAATGCACAATCAATATATTCTTGAAATATATACGGCATGTCAGAATATCAAATAATTAATGTATTACAACAAATGAAAATGGCAGCAAATGCTTATAGAACTCGTTTAACACCTGATGATAAAGCAATCGCTGAATATCTTATTTCTTGTTTCTCTGGACAACTTAAAGGTTTGTGGGATCATTATTTGACTCCCATACAGAGACAAGAAATATTAAATGCAATAAAAGTTGATGAAGAAAATAATCCTATAATTATTGATGAAGGAACAATATCTGATTCAGTTGCCACGCTCATACTATGTATATCATTACATTTTATAGGCGACCCGTCACATATTAAAGATAAAAATGCTGAACTATTAGCAAATTTAAGATGTAGAAAACTTAGTGATTTTCAATGGTATAAAATACTTTTCTAACCAGAGTCATGATTAGAGAAGATTCTAATCAGCCATTCTATTCTGGGAGGAAAAATTCCTTGCAGGATTACCAAATTTATTAGCGGGAAAAGTTAGAAATAAAATTAGAGAAAATTCAGGACAACAAATAATATCATATTCAAACTATACATATGGAGAATTAATAAGTTTCATACAAAAAGAAGGATTAAGATTATGCCAGGATATAAGATTACAAAGTGGTTTAAAGAAAGAATTAAGACAGACTAAGTCTGAATTAGACACTTTCTGTAAACAATTTGATAATGATCCATATAAACCTTATAATAAGGAATGTCAAGGAGAATGTTCTAGAAAACCTTATAATAAAAATATTAGAAAACCATATAATAACAGGTATAACAATAAATATAACAAAAACACTAAATATAATAAAAGATTCCAAAAATCCTTTCTATAAGAATAATTACAACAATAAATATAATAAAAAACCTTATAGAAAGACACATTATAAGAAAAATAAAAATACAAAAGATTACAAAAGATTGAATGTTATAAATGTCATAAGAAAGGTCATACTGCAAATTATTGCAGATTAAAAACAAAATTACAAGAATTAAATCTAGAAGAATCTATACTAGAAAAATTTCAAATCTGCTTGTTGAATCTTCTTCGGAGACAGAAGAAACATCTTTCGAGTCTGCTGAAGATCTTCAAGTTGATGAATTATACACATCTTCTTCAGAATCTTCTGATGAAGAAAAACATATTTATGTTCTGACAAAAGAACAAGAAACAATATTAGAAATGTTAAAACATATAGAAAACCCTCAATTACAAAAAGAATATCTAGATAAAATAATAGATATAAATTCAAAACAAAAAGAAATAAATAAACCAGTTATATTACCAAATATTTCCACTAGTTATTATGATTTAACTAGTATATTAAATAAAAATAAGAATATAAAGAATAAAAGTACAACAATCCCAAATCTACAAAAAGAAATAAAAGAGATAAAAATAGAATTAAAAAAATTAAAAAATAAACAAAAACAAAATTCAGAAGTTATGAAATTAATACTTACAAAATTACAGACTACAGAAGAGTCTGATCAATCTTCAGATACAGAACAAATAAATATCGAAACGAAAATAGATACAAATATCATAGAAAATATTTCTAATGTTCCAGAAGATTTTTATTTGTCTTAAGAGAAATTACATCAACAAAATATTTAATAAGAATAACAATAAAATTCTCAGAACAATATCATTTAGATAAAATTGCTCTATTCGATAGAGGAGCAGATATAAATTATATTAAACTAATTTAGTCCCAAAATCATATAGAGAATCTACAACTACTAGACTCTCTACGGAAAATAATACCAAATTACAAGTCAAAAGTAAAACTGAAGCTTACATTATAAAATCAAACACATCAATAAAAACAATGTTCTTAGTTGCAGATGATATTCACCATGCAGTTATATTAGGAACACCTTTTATGAATTTAATTACACCATATAAGGTAGGAATTAATTCTATTTCTTTTAAAATAAGAAATAAAAAATTACACATTTTGAATTTTTAGAAAAACCTAAAACAAAAAATTTAGATTTAATAAAAGCCTGTTCTATTCATAAAGAACAAATAAATGCAATAATCAAAAGTAAAACTTTCCAATTACAATCATTAAAGGATACAGTAAATATCAATAAGATAGAACAATCTTTAAAGGATCCAAAGATAATTACTAAAATACAAAATCTTAAATTATCATTTGAAAATGAACTTTGTTTATATCTTCCAAATGCTTTCTGGTCAAGAAAACAACATATAGTTGATCTTCCATATACTCCAGAATTCAGAGAAGAAGAAATACCTACAAAAGCAAGACCAATTTAGATGAATGCTGAATTAGAAAAACATTGCAAAAAAGAAATACAAGATCTAGAATCAAAAGGATTAATACAAAAATCAAGGTCTCCTTGGAGTTGTGCTGCTTTTTATGTCAATAAAAATGCAGAAATAGAGAGAGGAACACCTAGATTAGTAATAAATTATAAACCATTAAATAAGGCATTAAAATGGATAAGGTATCCATTACCTAATAAAAAGATTTATTAACAAGATTACATTCTGTATGTATATATTCACAATTTGATATGAAATCAGGATTTTTGCAAATACAAATATTTGAAAAAGACAGATACAAAACAGCATTCACGGTTCTATTTGGGCAATACGAATGGAAAGTAATGCCATTTGGATTAAAAAATGCACCTTCTGAATATCAGAGAATTATGAATAATATATTTATGGATTATTCTAATTTTTGCATTGTCTATATAGATGATGTATTAATATTTTCCAAATCAATAGAAGAACATTTCATACACTTAAAAACTTTCTTTTATATAGCAAAAAAAATGGTTTAGTATTATCTAAATAAAAATGTCTATTTCAAACTAAAATAAGATTCTTAGGTCATCATCTGACTCAAGGAACAATTTTACCAATTGAAAGATCTCTAGAATTTGCATCTAAATTTCTAGATAAAATATTGGATAAAAATCAATTACAAAGGTTTCTTGGATCTTTAAATTATGTTGTTGATTTTATTTGCGAATATAATCATAATTGCAAAACCATTACATAATAGATTAAAGAAAAATCCACCAATATGGACTGAAGAACATACTTCAGTTGTAAAGAAAATAAAAAGTCTAGTATCTGATATACCCTGCTTACACATAGCAGATCCAAATCTATTCAAAATAGTTGAAACAGATGCATCAGATATTGGATATGGTGGAATATTAAAACAATTACAAAATGAAAAAAAGTCTATAATTCAATATACTTCTGGTCATTGGAATGATACCCAAAAATCATATTCTACTATTAAAAAAGAAATTTTGAGTATTGTATTATGTATTAATAAATTTCAAAGTGATTTGTTAAATAAAAAATTTCGTTTACGTATTGATTGCAAATCTGCGAAAGAAATTTTATAAAAAGATGTCAAAAATTTAGCTTCAAAACAAATATTTGCTAGATGGCAAGCTTTATTAAGTATTTATGATTTTGATATTGAATATATAAAAGGAGATAGAAATTTTGTTCCCGACTTTCTGACCAGAGAATTCCTCCAAAACAGACATAATGCCGAGGAAGTCCAAAGACAAAGGAAAGCTACCGGCGAATAATGACAATAATATCCCACGGAAAACGTGGGCAGATAAAGTGGAAGAAGACGAAGAACTTCTTCAAGAAACCCCGATAGCTGCAGTTCCCATAACCCAAATATCCCCAAATAAAACACCGATATCCATTATTGAAAGCCTATCCAATAGTTCTGAATTTCAAGCATTGCTTGAAAAATTCAATATACAAAAACCTACAGAAATAGCAGAAATTTCATCAGCAATATCAAAACCTCAGCCATCCATTTCAATAACCCAAAAGCCCAATAAGGTTTTTAAACCACAATCCACAGAAATTACCAGTAAAATGCCCACATACAAAAAGGCCGTTCAGACAACACAGTTTGTGGAAAAGTCTTTTCATCAATATATTACTACTACAGAAAAATCATATTATGATAATAACCCATTAATTTCCTTACAAAATTATTTTGGAAAAGAATTTTTCTATAAATCATGGAATATTGCGAAAACCACAGAATATTATCAACATCTGTTGATAATGACGAATTCTGTTGAAATAAAACATCATTTTAATAAATATAATATAGAGTATGCTTTCTCCAACTTTAAAATAGTGTCTATACTAACACCGGAGCAATGGCAAAAACAATTTGGATCTTTATCCGAGGAAATTAATTTTCCTGCAGGATATAATTCAAATTTATTTTCAAATGTCTCTTTTAATTATTGGGATTACCAACAAGCTTGGTATAATTCTCTATATTTTCAAAACTCCAGGGGTTCACACACCTAGTTGATATTTTTTGATACCAAGAGGATCACGACGAAGAATATTTCATATTGGTTCGCAGCATGGTGGGATCATTTTGGGTCCTGCGCAGAATATTTGAATGATGTAGTGAAACCATCACTACAAGTATTTACGAAGATGTATTCTCCCACAGATGAAGAGAAGAAATTTTCGGAAATGATGATATTTCATATGAAGTTCTATTTACCATGGGTATTCCAATGGAGAGCGGAATATACTCCAAATACAAAAATACCCTTAATAAGAAGAAAATTTTATGTCAAATGGTGGACAGCATTCAATATTTCAGATTCCATTTACCCTCACAAAGTAATGGATCAAATAAAAATATGGAATGCACAAAACAAATTGCAGATAGCAGACAAACAATAACAGCACCGGTGAAGCCCGGACATGAACAATTTCTATTACACAAATCAAGGATGCAGTCTCAACTAGCAATGGCGAAAGACCCTGAAGAAATGCAAAATATTTTGATGAAATTTGCTCCTTTATTACAAGAAGCAAAACCATCATCATCTTCAGGATCAACAAATGCAGTGGATGACGACGTTCATTTGATAGAATAATTCATTTGTAATATTTATTTCATATTTGTAATATTTGAAATGATGTAATATTTCAATGATGTAATACTTGTTATATCTGTGATATAACATGAATTTCAAAAAAATAAAATAAAATAAATTATTAAAATATTAAAATATTCAAGGTGGGATTGACCAGACAAGTTATCATGGAGGGACCCTTATTTTGGCCATATTCCCCTCAAAATTCCTATAAAAGGAGGGGGTATGCACACTTGAAAACACACAAGTTTTTTCTACCATCTTTCTTACACTTTCTCTCTCTCTCCATTCTCACTTTCCATTTCCATCCAATATCCTTCCAACCTTTCTTCAATATTTTCCCACAACAAGAACACTTTATTTGTTCTTGAATATCTTCAATAGCCTTTGAAGCCAATATCCCCGAAGATCTCCAATCTTCAAACAATAGTTGTATCTCCAATATTTTTGAAGAAATATATATATGGTATGAATTGAATTCTTTTACTTTTTGAGTTCTTTAATATTCTGTTCTTACTTTATTTATTGATTTTATTTATTATATATCTATATAATTGGGTCGATATATACTGCCTAGTTATTATTGTTATATATATATATATATATATATATATATATATATATATCATATATATAATTATAAAAATATTATATATATAATATGGCTGGATTTAGTTCCGCCTAACCTTATTCCCTCTCCCTTTTTATTTCTTGTTCTTTATTTATCTTCTTGGGGAGTTTAACCACCCCCATTTAAATTCTGTTATTTAATTTTGTTTTATTTACAGTACTTATTTTTGTTTTCTTTCCTGTTTTGTTATTAAAAAAGAATTTACAGTAAATAAAACTATTTTACATAATGATTTTTATAACCAAGAAAATACTAGTAAGAGAGAATGGTTTTTAAACATTATTGCAATATTAGAAAACAAATACAAGAAGAATATTATGAGTTTATAAATATTTATAAAATAAACATATATTTCTTTGATTGGTTTTCAGATATATGCTTCACAAAATAATATAGAATTTCCTTTTAAAACTTTAAATCCAATAATTGAAAAACCAAAAGAATGGATAACCTGTTGAGAAATATGTTTGGATAATTTTCAAAGTCATGTTTTTAAGTGGTTAATACTTAAAAATGTCACACATGGTGTTATATGTGATTAAAAGTTGAAAAAGTTGAAAAAGTTGACATCGATCTCTCAGGTTGTTGCACATCGATCGATGTCTAGGGTATTTAGAAATAATTTTCTAAAATGTGATAAAATGGTTGGTTTCATTTTTACATGATTTATAAATTTTCATTATATGCTTATTATGTGTTTTTGGTGATTATTATTTTGTGACTAACATGCCTTGGAAGTTTTTACAACTTACCAAAAAGGGCAAAATTGGTATTTTGAGTTTTGTACGAACATGATATGGTGGAAATATTTCAAGAACATATTATTATACTATTTATGATGACAAAGTTGGTATCATGGTTATTTCTGACCACCGGGGTCATTTCTGGAGTTTTCTCACACCAGAGGTATTTTGGTCATTTTATCCCAAGGTTATTTTTCGTATTTTCACTCAAGGAATCTCTTGAGCATATTATTATCTTCATTCTGGAGCTGTGTTATTATTATTTTGAAGATAATATGGTGATCTTATATCTTATTCTCTCAACCGATGATACTATTGACTATAGCTGGATATGTGACCATTTGAGATGTCACATTCTATTTTTTCTTGAAGACCCTCTTATATATGTTATAAGAGAACATTTATCATCATTATTCAGAGATATTAAAGGTGTAAAAGGTGTGGAAATGATCTCAACATGTAAGAAGAAATATTGGAGAATTTCGGTATTACACGTTGACATAATCTTGTCAACTGTTATCTATTTATTTCTTATTCAAAAATCTGAGTTGCTACACATATATATGTGTTCAAAAACGTGTATAAAAAGTTGTATATGATGTGGAGTTCATTTTATGAGTTGGAGACAAGTGGACCAACCAAAAAAGAGCTAGTTGGCAAAATTGCCAACTTGGAATTTACTAAAAATAGCCAACGGCTATATTGGTTTTCTTGGGTATTTTCTTGGCAGATTTTTTGAGTCAAAATGGATCTCTCATATGCCATATTATTGTGCTTGGAGTTGAGGATAATTTGGTGGTATTATCCTTTCTTATTTTCTTCCTTTTATAAAGGAAAATCAAAATTATTTTTGGAAAATGTAGGTGTAACCAACAGCTACACTTCACCTTTAGAACTGAATTTGAAGTTTGAAAATGTTCAAGCTCACATGTCTATTCCTGTGCCAAGAATTTGAGGAATTATCTTCTCTTATTATCTATTCTTGCTAATGATAATTCAAGACAATTCCAAGTCATTTTTTAGTTGAAAATTTCAGCCACATAAAGTTGCCAAGGTGGACCAATCATTGTGTTTTATTGTGCCAAGTGTATAAATCCAACCAATGATGAGAAGACATTTGGAGTTGATGATGAAGATGATGACATATTGGCATTCTTATCTTCAAGGCTCAAATCACACTATAAATAGAGGCAATGGTGAAGAAGATGAAACACACTTGAAGCTCACGAGCATTCTATAGCTTTCATATTCCTCTTCTTGCTCTTGTTGTTGTATTTTGTGGTAGCAAAGGTGTTCTTGATATTTTTGTTGTGCTACAAGCCTCTTGAGCTTCATTTGTAAGATTGATTAGCCATCTTTGTAAGGCTACATCAATAGGTGTTAGAGGAGTTGCAACTAAGTGTTGCTTAGAAGGTGATTGTCCAAGTCTTGAATAGGGTTGGTGTATAACCCAAGGATCAAGCTTGGCTCTTGTTGTAAGGTGCTCATTTCATAGTGAAATCCAAGAAAAGGTGTTCCTTGGGACTGGAGTAGGTCACATTGACCGAACCAGGATAAATCCTCGGTGTTCTTCTCTTGTTTCTTTATTTCTGTTTTCTACCCGTTTTTGACTGCAGTTTTCATCCAACTTCACACAATTTGAAAAAATAGCTAAATATTTTTAAAATTCGTGATTTTAGTGGAGTTATACTTCAGACTGTTGGCTTTCATTTGCAAAAATAATCACTTGATTTGAGCAAGTAAAAGTTAGTCTTTCAGTCTTTGCAAAATAACTGCTCCAATCTGGCTGCAATCTGACCAGTTTTGAAAGAACTTAAATTATGTATTTCTCAAGAATTGTTTAAGGTCAGGGCCTTTTGGAAAGTTTATCTACACATCCTAAGGAGTGTTTTTATATAAAGATCAACCTTTTTGGTTGAGTATTCTAAGAGAAACACTATTTGCAAAATCAGCAACATTCTGTCCAATTCTTTCCAAATTGACCATCTAAATCTTTTAATTTGTTTGAAGGGTCAAACAATCTTATTTTTGTCTGAGTTTTGGATAGAACCTTGCTAACTCATCGAAGTTAAATTCTGGAAAGTTTCATAATTTTTGGAGTTGTGTACGATTATTTTTGAATTTTTGAAAAACGGGTTCTGAATCTGAGGTAGTCTCAGATTCTGTTTTCAGAGGGGATTTTAAGAAAGGGTTGTAGTGTAATTTTCGCTAACCACTATTCACCCCCCCTCTAGTGGTGTTTATTGCAGGTGCACGGTCCAACATTTGGTATCAGAGCCAGACCAACACCACTTAAAAGAAGCAAGATTCAGCACCGTACAAACAATACAAGGCCAAGAAATAACAATTCATAATATACTGCTTGTCTCAAATCAAAGGTACATACTATGGCTATTGTTTCTCACAAAGGTGAGTTGGAAGGTATGTTCACACAACGCCCTCCTCTTTTTGATGGCAATAATTTTGTTCATTGGAAACTAAGAATGAGGCTATTCTTAATGGTTATAGACATCGATTTATGGTCTATAGTTTAAGATGGGCCATACATTCCAATGAAAGTTGTACAAGTTAGTGGAGTCACACAGGAGGTTGAAAAATATAAAAGTGAATGGTCATCGGATGATAAAAAGAAAATGTCCATGAATGCTAAAGCTATGCAATTACTTTTAAATGGACTTACAACTTCTGAAGCAGGATATGTGTCTAATTGCACAAGCGCAAACGACATGTGGAAATCACTTGTACTAAAACACGAAGGTACTAGTGGTGTTAAAGAGTCAAAAATAAACATGCTTATGACTGAATTAGAGACTTTCAAAATGTTGCCAAACGAATCCATAACATCTATGGATTTGAGGATTACTAATATTTTCAATGCCCTTGAAGCTTTAGGGAAGTCATTTCCGAACAATGAAAAGGTTCAAAAGGTGCTACGAAGTCTCCCTGCTGAATGGGATCCAAAGGTTGTTGAGAAATATGTTTGGATAATTTTCAAAGTCATGATTTTAAGTGATGAATACTTAAAAATGTCACATATGGTGTTATAAATGAAAGAGTTGAATAAGTGAAGAAAAATGACACGATGTCTAGGGTTGTTAGAAATATTTTTCTAAAATGTGATAAAATAGTTGTTTTTATTTTTACATGATTTATATATGTTTATCATGTTGTGATTATGTGATTTTTATGATGATAATATCTTGTGACTAATATGCCCTCGAAGTTTCTACAACTTACCAAAAAGGGCAAAAGTGGTATTTTGAGTTTTGTAGGTACTCGACATGGTGAATATGATTCAAAGAAGATATTATCATCTTATTTATTATCAAGAAGGTGTTATTATATTTAATTCTGACCATCGGGGTCATTTCTGGAGTTTTATCTCACTAGGGGCATTTTGGTCATTTTACCCCCGAAGACAGTTTCGGTATTTTTACTCAAGGAATCTCTTGAGTATCTTATTATATTCATTCTGGAGTTCATTTAATATATTCTTGAAGATTATTTGGTGGTTTTCTATTTTATTCTCTCATTTGATGATTTTATCGACGGTGGCGGGATATGTGACGGTATTCGATGTCACGTTCTATTTTCTCTTGAAGACCCTCTTATATATGTTATAAGAGGATATTAATCATCATCTTTTGGAGATTACAAGGTGTCCTTGGTGGAAGATTCATCACAATATGTAAAGGAGAAGAAAGTATGAATTTTGGTGTTATATGTTGACATAATCTTGTCAACACTTATTCATTATTTTTTATTCACAAAATTTGAGTTGGTATACATATATACAACATCCAAAACGTCCATAAACAGGTGGAGAAGGTGGTGTACTCATTTTATGAGTTGGAGACAAGAAGACAAACCAAAAGCAAGCTAGTTGGCAAAAGTTGCCAACTTGAAATTTCAAATTTGAATGTAATGGAGACAAGGTTGTTGGAGATGATTATGGAGGTGCTTTATTTCAAAATTCTCAGCCATCACATGGTCTAAAAGTTGGAGAGAATATGCCATCCATTCACACTATAAATAGGAGGCAAGGTGAAGAAGAGAAGACACACACTTGAAAGCAAAATTGAAGATTGTTGTCTTGCTATTCTCTTCTCATATTTTCGTTCATACTTTGTGTAGCTAAGGTGTTCCATTTCTAGTTGTTGTCCAGCTACACTATACACACCTTCTTGTGTCTTATTTGTAAGATTGATTAGCCAAATCTATAAGGCTACATCAATAGGTGATAGAGGTGTTGCAATCAAGAGTTGCATAAAGGTGTTCATCCAAGTCTTGAATAGGGTTGGTGTTTAACCCAAGGATCAAGCTTGGTTCTTGCTGTAATTTGGTTCATACCATAGTGAAATCCAAGGAAAGGTGTTCCTTGGGACTGGAGTAGGTCACATTGACCGAACCAGGATAAATTCTCGGTGTTCTTCTCTTGTTTCTTTATTTCTGTTTTCTGCCCGTTTTTGACTGCAGTTTTCACACAACTTCTCACAATTTGAAAAAATAGCTAAACATTTTCAAAATTCGTGATTTTTGGTGGAGTTATACTTCAGACTGTTAGCTTTCATTTGCAACAAGAATCACTTGATTTGAGCAAGGGAAAGTTAGTCTTTCAGTCTTTGCAAGATAACTGCTCCAATCTGGCTGCAATCTGACCAGTTTTGAGAAAACTTAAATTCTGTATTTTTCAAGAATTTTTTAAGGTCAGGGTCTTTTGGAAACTTCATCTACACATCCTAAGGAGTGTTTTGATATAAAGATCAACCTTTTTGGTTGAGTATTCAAAGAGAAATACGTTTTGCAAAATCAGCAACATTCTGTCCAATTCTGTCCAGATTGACCATCTGAATCTTTTTATTTGTTTGAAAGTTCAAACGATCTTATTTTTGTCTGATTTTTGGACAGAGTCTTGTTAACTCATTGAAGTTACATTCTGGAGATTTTCATAATTTTTGGAGTTGTGTACAATTATTTTTGAATTTTTGAAAACCGGGTTCTGAATCTGAGGTGGTTTCAGATTCTGTTTTCAAAGGTGATTTAACAAAGGGTAGTAGTGTAATTTCCGCTAACCACTATTCACCCCCCCCTCTAGTGGTGTTTATTACAGGTGCACGATCCAACATTTGGTATCAGAGACAGACCAACACCACTAAAAAGAAGCAAGATTCAACACCATACGAACAATACAAGGCCAAGAAACAACGATTCATTATATACTGCTTGTCTCAAATCTAAGGTACATACTATGGCTATTGTTTCTCACAAAGGTGAGTTGGAAGGTATGTCTACACAACGCCCTCCTCTTTTTGATGGCAATAATTTTGTTCATTGGAAACTAAGAATGAGGCTATTCTTAATGGCTATAGACATCGATTTATGGTCTATAGTTGAAGATGGGCCATACATTCCAACGAAAGTTACACAAGTTAGTGAAGTAACTCAAGAGGTTGAAAAATGTAAAAGTGAATGGTCATCAGATGATAAAAAGAAAATGTCCATGAATGCTAAAGCTATGCAATTACTTTTGAATGGACTTACAACTTCTGAAGCTGGATATGTGTCAAATTGCACAAGTGCACACGACATGTGGAAATCACTTGTATTAAAGCATGAAGGTACTAGTGGTGTTAAAGAGTCAAAAGTAAACATGCTTATGACTGAATTAGAGACTTTCAAAATGTTGCCAAACGAATCCATAACATCTATGGATTTGAGGATTACTAATATTTTCAATGCCCTTGAAGCTTTAGGAAAGTCATTTTCGAACAGTGAAAAGGTTCAAAAGGTGTTACGAAGCCTCCCTGCTGAATGGGATCCAAAGGTGACTGCAATCGAGGAGACAAAGTCAATCACTAAGATGGATGAATTGATCGGCTCTCTTAAAGTTTACGAGGTTAAATTAAACCAACGAAAGTCTGAATCGTCTAAGTCATCTGGTAAGTCAATAGCTTTCAAAACAACCGAAACACATGCTAGTAACGATGATAGTAATAGTGATACTGAATTAGACGATGAGTTGATATTGATAGCTAGAAAACTAAGAAAATTTTTCAAACGTCCAAATAGGAATAGACAACGTAATTCTTCTTCTTCTTCTTCTCAACCTAGGAAGAATAACATAAACAAATGGAATAATAAAGAATTAAAGTGTTATGAATGCGGTCAAAAAGGACATATTTCATACGACTGTCCCACGAAGAAAAATAATAATAACAACAACAATAATAAACAAGCCAAGGACAAGGAGACTCAAACGACAAAGACAAAGGAGTCTAAGGCAAGAAAAGGGAAACGAGCAATGAAGGTGAGCACATGGAGCGACTCATCCGACTCAGAATCCGAAACTGAGGAAGCTCAAGTCTGCTTCGTATCCAACGAGGTATGTTCTTTTTCTGATAGTGATTCTGATAGTGACATGACACTTGATGAAATGTATGAAGAATTCCTAAGAATGCATGCTCACTGTAAGAAGCTCTCTAAAGAAAAGAAGAAACTAGTTGAAGAAAATGACAAGTTGAAGACGTCCAACTTGGAATTTTCTGATCAACTAGAATCTCTTAAACAAGAGTCTACTAATACTCTTGATTCTTTAGAGAATAAAATTGAATCATATAGGAAAGATGAATATAAGATAAAAATGGAAAATAAGATGTTAAAATCTAAGATAGAAAGTTGTGAACATGAAATAACACAACTTAAGTCGTCTAAACTTAACTTAGAAAAAATGTTAGAGCAATTTAAATCGGGTGCAAATATGTTAGATACACTTATCTCATCACAAAAGTATGGTAATGATAAAACCGGCTTAGGCTATAAAGAAGAAAATGAAAAAGTAAATAAAAAGACTAAGTTTGTTTCATCTAGTACAAAGTTACCATATAATACAACAAAATCAACTTTGCCTGCTTCTACACCTTCATCTACTTATATCAAGGCAAAAATGCAACATACACCCATAAAAGTACACACGCATAAACATACATCTAGGCCAAACTTTGCATCTAGACAACATATAAATTATGCCTACATGTATACAAATGCAACTAGACCGAATAAAATGCATACAACTTATTATGAACCTAAGTATAGGCAACACTCTTATAAGTCTTATAGAAATGCCTACAAACACACTTATATAGCGCCATATACGAAACAAATTCACATGCCTTATACCCATCATAAATCTCGGCCATCCTATAATGATTATCAACCATGGCACAACATGTATAACAATGAATCTTCACTTATGTGGAATAATCATGTATATGCTAATTCTTCTTATTTTCCAAATTATAACAATGCTAAAAATGTGTCTAGAAGGTATATTCAAGTTTGGATACCTAAGGGATATCTAAACAAGAATAGTGCACCTAACGTTCAAGGACCCAAGTAAAGGGTACCTAAAACTTTGTCTCCATTGTAGGATAAACGCAAGGAATGCAAGAAGGAGGCAAAGTCAAAGAATCTAAAAACCAAATGGTTTTTAGATAGTGGATGTTCGAGGCATATGACAGGGAACCCCAAACTATTCATCGAATTGGAACACATCAAGGATGGAGGAAAAGTAACATTTGGTGACAACAACAAAGGACAAGTTGTTGGAAAAGGAACAATTGGGGACCCTAACACATTTCAAATACGAAATGTGTTATTAGTAAGCAATCTATCTTATAATTTACTTAGTATTTCTCAACTTATAGATTGTGGTTATAATGTCTCCTTTCTTCCCAATTCTTGTGATATAATAAATGAAAAAGGAGAAACGGTTTTAAAAGGAAATAGAGATGGAAATATTTATACTCTTACCTTAGATAACATATTAGATGCTAAGGTTAAGTGTCTAATATCACATGACTTAGATGTAAATTTATGGCATAGAAGATTAGGCCATATAGGAATTTCAACCATAGAAAGATTATCTAAGAAGAATCTAATTAGAGGAATGCCTAAGTTAGACTTAGATAATTTTCAAATGTGTGAAACATGTATTAAGGGAAAACACATTAAAGAAACCTTAAAACCGAAACATGAAGTGAGTACTAGTCATGTACTAGAATTGCTTCACTTAGACTTATTTGGTCCAAGTAGGACAAGAAGTCTAGGTGGACACTACTATGTGTGTGTCATAGTAGATGATTACTCACGCTACACATGGACATTGTTCTTAACACACAAAGAAGATGCTCCATTAGCAATCGAAAATCTTATTAAGCAACTTGAAAATCTTTATGAAGAAAATGTTAAAAGAATTAGAAGTGATAGAGGTGGAGAATTTAAAAACAAAGATATAATTAAGTTTTGTGAATTACATGGAATAAAACATGAATTCTCACCACCAAGAACACCACAACTCAATGGAGTTGTTGAACGTAAAAATAGAACACTACAAGAAATAGCTAGAACTATGTTGTGCGAAAACAAAGTACCTAGATATTTGTGGGCTGAAGCTGTTAGTTGTGCATGTTATATAATAAATAGGCTTTCTATTAGAAAGAAATTAAATAAAACACCATATGAGTTATTGAATAATAGACAACCTAAGGTAGATTATCTTAGAGTATTTGGGTGTAAATGTTTTGTACTTAATACCAAAGATAATTTAGATAAATTTGAACAAAAGTCTATTGAATGCATATTTGTTGGATATTCAACTAACTCAAAGGCATATAGGTGTTATAATCATGCATCTAGAAAAATAATTGAATCTATACATGTGAAATTCAATGAGAATGCATATTTTGATGTAAGTGATAAAAAGAAACAAGAGAATAATGTTGAAAATATGTTTGATGATGATGATATATTACTTGAGCCTGTTCATGATCATCTAGAACCAACTTCCCCTGAACAAGATGTGCATGAACGTTTAGGTGAAATAAATCAAGAAATTTTACAATTGGAAGATAATCTATCTAACTTACAGGATGTTCCAATTGTATATGAAAATGTTCACACGAATGAAACATTTGAACTAGAAGAAGGTGAACCTAGTCAACTTAGGAATTGGTGGCTTATAGAAGATAAACATAAACACCCTAAAGAGCTAATCATTGGTGATCCAAGTGTTGGGGTTAGAACACGTAGAAACATAAGTCAAGCTGAAGGGCATATCTTAATATCACACTTAGAACCTCAAAATATTAAGGAAGCCTTAGGCGATTTATCATGGATAGATGCTATGCATGAGGAATTAAATCAATTCACAAGGAACAACGTGTGGGATTTAGTACCTAAACCTGCAGACAAGTCTATCATAGGAACTAAATGGGTCTTTAGGAATAAAATGGATGAACAAGGAAATATTACAAGGAATAAGGCTAGACTAGTCGCACAAGGTTATAATCAACAAGAAGGAATAGATTATGAAGAAACCTTTGCACCCGTTGCACGAATAGAAGCAATTAGATTGTTACTTGCGATTGCAAGTCTAAGCAAAATTAAGCTCTTCCAAATGGATGTCAAGAGTGCATTCTTGAATGGATACATTCAAGAAGAGGTGTTTGTCAAACAACCCCCTGGATTCGAAGATCCAAAGAATCCTAACCATGTTTACAAGCTTAAGAAAGCTCTATATGGTTTGAAACAAGCTCCAAGAGCTTGGTATGATAGATTTGCGAACTTTCTTATTGCAAATAATTATCAAAGGGGAACAATAGACAACACATTATTTCTAAGACGAAAAGATAATGATTTGTTAATAGTTCAAATCTATGTAGATGATATAATCTTTGGTTCAACCAACCCTACTTTAGTAAAAGACTTCGAAGAATGTATGAAGTCGGAGTTTGAAATGTCAATGGTAGGAGAGTTGAATTATTTCTTAGGACTTCAAATCAAACAAACCCCTCAAGGAATTCACATTAGCCAACTCAAGTATGTCAATGATATGATTAAGAAGTTTGGCTTTGAAGAGTTGAAACCTACAACTACCCCTATGAGTGTTAGTACCAAACTTGATAAGGATGAAAATGGTAAACCTTTTGATGACACACTTTATAGGTCTATGATTGGCTCATTGTTATACTTAACTGCATCAAGACCTGATATTATGTTTAGTGTGTGTATGTGTGCTAGGTTTCAATCTTGTCCTAAAGTATCACATTACAATGCAGTGAAAAAGATCTTTAGATATCTTAAGCATACACTTCACTTAGGACTGTGGTATGATAGAAACGCTAAGTTGGAATTACACGCATATAGTGATGCTGATTATGGTGGTTGCAAATTAGATAGAAAATCCACTAGCGGTACTTGTCAATTCATAGGAACCAACTTGATTTCTTGGTTTTCTAAAAAGCAAGCTAGTGTAGCTCTTTCTACCACTGAAGCCGAGTATATCGCTTTGAGTTTATGTACTACCCAAATACTTTGGCTTAAACAGCAACTTAGTGATTTTGGCATTAAAATGAATAAGATTCCAATTTTCTGCGATAGCACAAGTGCAATCAATCTTTCACGGAATCCGGTGCTTCATTCTAAGGCCAAACACATTGAGGTGCGATATCACTTTCTTCGTGATCATGTTCAAAATGAGGATATAGTGATAAACCACATAAGAACTGATCATCAAATCGCTGACATCTTCACCAAACCCCTTAATCAAGCCACTTTTGAAAACTTACGAGCCAAATTAGGAATGATGACTTACGATATCATTGTATAGTTCTATCTTTTGCATGATTTGCAAAATAAAGGGGGAGATAGAATAAGAACATGATTTTAGTTGGTAAGTCATGTTTTAGTTGGTAAGTCATGATGAATCATATGCTAAGTTTTTATTGGTATAAATTTTGGAGCATAGGTTAAGGGGGAGAGTATGAGTTGCGGGGGAGCGGCATACTATTTAGAAGTTGAAAACATAGTTGAAAACATTTGGTTAAACTTTTGGTTATAAGTTGTGACATTTAAATCATGTTAGGTTATTTTGAAAATCATCCAAAAGGGGGAGAATGTTGAGAAATATGTTTGGATAATTTTCAAAGTCATGATTTTAAGTGATGAATACTTAAAAATGTCACATATGGTGTTATAAATGAAAGAGTTGAATAAGTGAAGAAAAATGACACGATGTCTAGGGTTGTTAGAAATATTTTTCTAAAATGTGATAAAATAGTTGTTTTTATTTTTACATGATTTATGTATGTTTATCATGTTGTGATTATGTGATTTTTATGATGATAATATCTTGTGACTAATATGCCCTCGAAGTTTCTACAACTTACCAAAAAGGGCAAAAGTGGTATTTTGAGTTTTGTAGGTACTCGACATGGTGAATATGATTCAAAGAAGATATTATCATCTTATTTATTATCAAGAAGGTGTTATTATATTTAATTCTGACCATCGGGGTCATTTCTGGAGTTTTATCTCACTAGGGGCATTTTGGTCATTTTACCCCCGAAGACAGTTTCGGTATTTTTACTCAAGGAATCTCTTGAGTATCTTATTATATTCATTCTGGAGTTCATTTAATATATTCTTGAAGATTATTTGGTGGTTTTCTATTTTATTCTCTCATTTGATGATTTTATCGACGGTGGCGGGATATGTGACGGTATTCGATGTCACGTTCTATTTTCTCTTGAAGACCCTCTTATATATGTTATAAGAGGATATTAATCATCATCTTTTGGAGATTACAAGGTGTCCTTGGTGGAAGATTCATCACAATATGTAAAGGAGAAGAAAGTATGAATTTTGGTGTTATATGTTGACATAATCTTGTCAACACTTATTCATTATTTTTTATTCACAAAATTTGAGTTGGTATACATATATACAACATCCAAAACGTCCATAAACAGGTGGAGAAGGTGGTGTACTCATTTTATGAGTTGGAGACAAGAAGACAAACCAAAAGCAAGCTAGTTGGCAAAAGTTGCCAACTTGAAATTTCAAATTTGAATGTAATGGAGACAAGGTTGTTGGAGATGATTATGGAGGTGCTTTATTTCAAAATTCTCAGCCATCACATGGTCTAAAAGTTGGAGAGAATATGCCATCCATTCACACTATAAATAGGAGGCAAGGTGAAGAAGAGAAGACACACACTTGAAAGCAAAATTGAAGATTGTTGTCTTGCTATTCTCTTCTCATATTTTCGTTCATACTTTGTGTAGCTAAGGTGTTCCATTTCTAGTTGTTGTCCAGCTACACTATACACACCTTCTTGTGTCTTATTTGTAAGATTGATTAGCCAAATCTATAAGGCTACATCAATAGGTGATAGAGGTGTTGCAATCAAGAGTTGCATAAAGGTGTTCATCCAAGTCTTGAATAGGGTTGGTGTTTAACCCAAGGATCAAGCTTGGTTCTTGCTGTAATTTGGTTCATACCATAGTGAAATCCAAGGAAAGGTGTTCCTTGGGACTGGAGTAGGTCACATTGACCGAACCAGGATAAATTCTCGGTGTTCTTCTCTTGTTTCTTTATTTCTGTTTTCTGCCCGTTTTTGACTGCAGTTTTCACACAACTTCTCACAATTTGAAAAAATAGCTAAACATTTTCAAAATTCGTGATTTTTGGTGGAGTTATACTTCAGACTGTTAGCTTTCATTTGCAACAAGAATCACTTGATTTGAGCAAGGGAAAGTTAGTCTTTCAGTCTTTGCAAGATAACTGCTCCAATCTGGCTGCAATCTGACCAGTTTTGAGAAAACTTAAATTCTGTATTTTTCAAGAATTTTTTAAGGTCAGGGTCTTTTGGAAACTTCATCTACACATCCTAAGGAGTGTTTTGATATAAAGATCAACCTTTTTGGTTGAGTATTCAAAGAGAAATACGTTTTGCAAAATCAGCAACATTCTGTCCAATTCTGTCCAGATTGACCATCTGAATCTTTTTATTTGTTTGAAAGTTCAAACGATCTTATTTTTGTCTGATTTTTGGACAGAGTCTTGTTAACTCATTGAAGTTAAATTCTGGAGATTTTCATAATTTTTGGAGTTGTGTACAATTATTTTTGAATTTTTGAAAACCGGGTTCTGAATCTGAGGTGGTTTCAGATTCTGTTTTCAAAGGTGATTTTAACAAAGGGTAGTAGTGTAATTTCCGCTAACCACTATTCACCCCCCCCTCTAGTGGTGTTTATTACAGGTGCACGATCCAACAAAGGTGACTGCAATCGAGGAGACAAAGTCAATCACCAAGATGGATGAATTGATCAGGTCTCTTAAAGTCTATGAGGTAAAACTGAACCAACGAAAGTCTGAATCGTCTAAGTCATCCGGTAAGTCAATAGCTTTTAAAACAACCAAAACACATGCTAGTAACGATGATAGTAATAGTGATACTGGATTAGACGATGACTTGATATTGATCGCTGGAAAACTTAGAAAGTTTTTCAAACGTCCAAATAGGAATAGACAACGTAATTCTTCTTCTTCTTCTTCTCAATCTAGGAAGAATAACACAAACAAATGGTATAATAAAGAATTAAAGTGTTATGAATGTGGTCAAAAAGGACATATTTCATACGACTGTCCCACGAAAAAAAATAATAATAAACAAGCCAAGGACAAGGAGGCTCAAACGTCAAAGACAAAGGAGTCTACGGCAAGAAAAGGGAAACGAGAAATGAAGGTGAGCACATGGAGCGACTCATCTGACTCAGAATCCGAAACTGAGGAAGCTCAAGTCTGCTTCGTATCCAACGAGATATGTTCTTCTTCTGATAGTGATTCTGATAGTGACATGACATTTGATGAAATGTATGAAGAATTCCTAAGAATGCATGCTCACTGTAAGAAGCTCTCTAAAGAAAAGAAGAAACTAGTTGAAGAAAATGACAAGTTGAAGACGTCCAACTTGGAATTTTCCGATCAACTAGAATCTCTTAAACAAGAGTCTACTAATACTCTTGATTCTTTAGAGAATGAAATTGAATCATATAGGAAAGATGAACAAAAGTTACAAATGGAAAATAAAATGTTGAAATCCAAGTTAGAAAGTTGTGAAAATGAAATAGTGCAACTTAAGTCTTCTAAATTTACCTTAGAAAAAATGATAGAACAATTTAAATCTGGTGCAAGTATGTTAGATACACTTATATTATCACAAAAGTATGGTAATGATAAAACTGGATTGGGATATAAAGAAGAAGATGACAAATTAGATAAAAAGACAAAGTTTGTATCATCAACTACGAAACAACCTTATAAAGTTATAAAAACAAACTTGCCTGCTAAATCTTCTTCTACTCCTTCTTCTACTTATTCAAAGATAAAGATGCAGCATGCACCCATAAAAACCCACACGCATAAGTATACATCTAGGCCAAACTTTGCATCTAGAAAACCTAGAAATTATGCCTATATGTATACAAATGCAACGAGACATAATAAAATGCATTCAACATATTATGAACCTAAGTATAGGCAGCACTCTTATAAGTCTTATAGAAATGCCTATGAACACACTCATACTGCGCCATATAAGAAACAAATTCACATGCCTTATATACATCATAAATCTCGGCCATTCTATAACGATTATCAACCACAGCACAACATGTATAACAATGAATCTTCATTTATGAGGAATAATCATCTATATGCTTATCCTTCTTATTTTAACCATGCTAAAAATGTGCCTAAAAGGTATGTTCAAGTTTGGATACCTAAGGGTTATCTAAACAAGAATAATGTCCCTAACATTCAAGGACCCAAATAAAGGGTAACTAAAACTTTGTCTCCATTATAGGAACAACGCAAGGAATACAAAAAGGAGGCAAAGTCAAAGAATCTAAAAACCAAATGGTTTTTAGACAGTGGATGTTCAAGGCATATGACGGGGAACCTCAAACTATTCACGGAACTTGAACATATTGATGGTGGAAAGGTGACATTCGGTGACAACAACAAAGGAAAAATTGTTGGAAGAGGAACAATCGGGGACCCTAACGCATTTCAAATACGAAATGTGTTATTAGTAAACAATCTATCCTATAATTTACTTAGTATTTCTCAACTTATAGATTGTGGTTATAATGTCTCCTTTCTTCCCAATTCTTGTGATATAATAAATAAAAAGGGAGAAATAGTATTAAAAGGAAATAGAGATGGTAATATTTATACCCTTACCTTTGATAACATGTTAGATGCTAAGGTTAAGTGTCTAATATCACATGACTTAGATAAAAATTTATGGCATAGAAGATTAGGCCATATAGGAATTTCAACCATTAGGAAATTGTCTAAGAAGAATTTAATAAGAGGTATGCCTAAGTTAGACTTAGATAATTTTCAAATGTGTGAAACATGTATTAAGGGAAAACACATTAAAGAAACCTTAAAACCGAAACATGAAGTGAGTACTAGTCATGTACTAGAATTGTTTCACTTATACTTATTTGGTCCAAGTAGGACAAGAAGTCTAGGTGGACACTACTATGTGTGTGTCATAGTAGACGATTACTCACGCTACACATGGACATTGTTCCTAACACACAAAGACGATGCTCTATTAGCAATCGAAACCCTTATCAAGCAACTTGAAAACATTTACGAAGAAAATGTCAAAAGAATTAGAAGTGATAGAGGTGGAGAATTTAAAAACAAAGATGTAATCAAATTTTATGAATTATATGGAATTAAACATGAATTCTCACCACCTTGAACACCACAACTCAATGGAGTTGTTGAACGTAAAAATAGAATGATTCAAGAAGTTGCTAGGACAATGTTGTGTGAAAATAAATTACCTAAATATTTATGGGCTGAAGCTGTTAGTTGTGCATGTTATATTATAAATAGGCTTACTATTAGAAAGAAATTAAATAAAACGCCTTATGAATTGCTAAACAATAGACAACCTAAAATAGATTATCTTAAAGTATTTGGATGTAAATGTTTTGTGCTAAACACTAAAGATAATCTAGACAAATTTGAACAAAAGTCTATTGAATGCATATTTGTTGGATATCCAACTAACTCAAGAGCATATAGGTGTTATAATCCTACATCTAGAAAAATTATTGAATCCATACATGTGAAATTCAATGAAAATGCATGCTTTGAAGTTAGTGATAAACATCAACATAAACAAGAAACAAATGTTAAAAATATGTTTGATGATGATGTATTACTTGAGCCTGTACTTGATCATCTAGAACCAACTCCTCCTGAACAAGATATGCATGAACCCTTAGATGAAATAAATCAAGAGAATTTGCAATTGGAAGATGATACAACTAATGATCCAATTACATATGATAACGTTCACACTAATGAAACATTTGAACAAAATGAGGGTGAACCTAGTCAATCTAGGAATTGGTGGCATCCTAGAGAATTAATCATTGGGGATCCAAGTGTTGGGGTTAGAACACGTAGAAATATAAGTCAACTTGAAGGACATAGTTTAGTCTCACACATAGAACCTAAGAATGTTAAGGAAGCCTTAGGTGACATATCATGGATAGATGCTATGCATGAGGAATTAAATCAATTCACAAGGAACAACGTGTGGGACTTAGTACCTAAACCTGAAGACAAGTCTATCATAGGAACTAAATGGGTCTTTAGGAATAAAATGGATGAACAAGGAAATATTACAAGAAATAAGGCTAGACTAGTCGCACAAGGTTATAATCAACAAGAAGGAATAGATTATGAGGAAACCTTTGCACCCGTTGCACGACTAGAAGCAATTAGATTGTTACTTGCGATTGCAAGTCTAAGTAACATTAAACTCTTCCAAATGGATGTCAAGAGTGCATTCTTGAATGGATACATCTAAGAAGAGGTGTTTGTCAAACAACCCCCTGGATTCGAAGATCCAAAGAATCCTAACCATGTTTACAAGCTTAAGAAAGCTTTATATGGTTTGAAACAAGCTCCAAGAGCTTGGTATGATAGATTTGCAAACTTTCTTATTGCAAATAATTATCAAAGGGGAACCATAGACAACACATTATTCCTAAGAAGAAAAGGTAATGATTTGTTAATAGTTCAAATATATGTAGACGATATTATCTTTGGTTCAACTAACCCTACCTTAGTAAAAGACTTCGAAGAATGTATGAAGTCAGAGTTTGAAATGTCAATGGTAGGAGAGTTGCATTATTTCTTAGGACTTCAAATCAAACAAACCTCTTAAGGAATTCATATTAGCCAACTTAAGTATATCAATGATATGATTAAGAAGTTTGGCTTTGAAGAATTGAAACCTACAACTACCCCCATGAGTGTTAGTACCAAACTTGATAAGGATGAAAATGGTAAACCTTTTGATGACACACTCTATAGGTCTATGATTGGATCACTGTTATACTTAACTGCATCAAGACCTGATATTGTGTTTAGTGTGTGTATGTGTGCTAGGTTCCAATCTTGTCCTAAGGTATCATATTATAATGCAGTGAAAAAGATCTTTAGATATCTTAAGCATATACCTCACTTAGGACTGTTGTTACGACCCGAGATCACGGGCTAGTGGAAATGATGAAAATAGAACGCAGATACGATGTTGAGGAAATTTCAGTGGAATTTAAATTCCCATTTAGAATTAATAAAGACACCGACATTAAATATCAGGGTAGAAACACACATAAAAATAACCTTAAGATAAGTTAACGGATATAACGAGACTAGATGAGACTAGACAATGACTGTATCGAACATACAAGGTATTCAAATTAATTAGTCGGTAACAACCTAAGTCATTAAATATAAATTAAACCAAATAAAAATACCCGATACGATAATTCTAA
Source organism: Eustoma russellianum (assembly GCA_036186865.1). NCBI lineage: Eukaryota > Viridiplantae > Streptophyta > Magnoliopsida > Gentianales > Gentianaceae > Eustoma > Eustoma russellianum. The sequence goes on from AP025044.1 coordinate 34,393,492, forward strand.
TACACACTTTTATCACATTTTCTTCCACTCTATCCTACATGGCACAAAAGACAAACTTTTCCTCCCCCATCCCTCCACCCATGACCGGCCCCTACCCCCTTACAAGTCACTATCCACTTTTTCTTACACACTTTTCTTATACCATTTCTTCACACCCATCACTTTCACTTTTGACCCATCACTTTCACTTTTCCTCCACCTCTTCACATGCCACAAAATAATAATTAATCTTCTTTCTTCCTCACCATTCACGTCAACTACACCACAAAAAGGAAGACACTCTTTTTATTTTAATTATTGCCCATCTCTCTTTTCTTTATAAAATTATAATACACCACTATCTATTCACTTTCTTACACCAAACAATTAACATTCTTTTTCCCTTCCCTCTTCAACTTTCGGCTGCAACCCAAGGGGGAGAAGCCATTTTATTCTCTACACACTACACACTCAATTTTTACTTCACAAGACATCTTCCATCTCTTTCCTCCAAGAAAGCTCAAACCCCCAACTTCCTTATTCTCTATTTTCGGCCATACTTACAAGAAGCAAGAGAGGATTTCTTCTTCATCTCAAACCATATAACAACTCCTACATCAAGTTTTAAACAACACTCCATCAACTAAGAAAGATTCAAGAAGGTTGTAGCATGTAGAATCAAAAGCAAGTAAGGTAAGAACTTTGTAAAGTTTAAGTTTGATTCTTCCATATAATTAGTTTCATAAGTTGTACACTAACTCTCCTTTTTGGACATCCAAAACCGTATACATCAAGGAGAAGAAGGAGAAGTGTGTTCCTCAAACCCAAGTGAAGAAATCACCATTTAAGAGTAAGAAAGTAAATCAAGGCAAGTATTCTTCCTAGATCCTACATGGTTTTACACATTTTAAGTATTTATGTTTATATCAAAGTTGGATCATCATGTAGTATGTTCAAGATTCTCTTCTCAAGAAAGTATAGATCTATATTTGAGTGTTAAGTATATACATATAAACACTATATACACACGCACACTATATACATATATACACACTATATATAACACGCACATATATATATATATATATTATAAAGTATGTATGTTGATATATATATATATATATGCATAATTGTATAGATCTATATACATGTATGTATAGATGAGTAGATACATAGGTTTGTATATATATATATATATATATATATATATGCTTTTTATATATATGTATGTATAGATGTATAAACTTATATATACATACGGCTTTGAATATAAAGATATACATTTATACATTCGTTTTTTCTGTATAAATGTATATATATAGATATACAAACGGTTTTATATATATGTATGTATAGATCTATATATGTACATATACGGACCTATATGTATATATGTATATGTGTAATATATATGTTCAAGACTTAAAAATGAATAAGTTTATGTGTGTGTGTATATATATATATCTCACTTTTTATGTATATATATAGATATATACATATATATACGTCAGCTATATATATGTGTATACAACATATACAATTCGGCCTTAAGGCCATCTCAAGGTTAAAATATGATGTAATATGTTTTATAAGTACATATGTGTAATATATATTTTAAAGAGAGAAAATGAGTAAGTATTTGTGTATTACATACTATATAGTAAAAGGATTTTATAAATGTATATATTATGTATATACATTCGGCCAATAGGCCTAAATGACAAAAATGATTTCATTATATTTTATACAAGTATATATATGTATATATGATGAATATGTTAAGATATGAAAATGAATAAGTTTTGGATATTATACAATATATCATAAAATGATTTATATATATATATACCATGTATATATATATTCGGCCATTAGGCCTTAGTGACAAAAATGATTTCATTACATTTTTATACAAGTATATATGTATATAGGATGAATATGTTAAGTTATGAAAGTAAGTTAAGTATGTAAATTATGTTATGAAAAGTATGAAACATAAATAGTCAATAGTTATGTATGTATAAGTATAAGATTACTAACTCTTACAATGTATGTATAGGATATGTTACATGTTATGTATACTAACATAGGTAGGTTATGATAAGATGTAAGTTATGAAATCTTAGATGAAATGTTAAGGTAATTAGAAATTTCATGTTGTAGGCATTTAAGTTATGAATTATGATATGCATGTATGGAATAGATGTATCAAATTATTGTAAGATGATAATTAAGATAAATTGGCTGTTTTGGTGTTATGGCCGAATGGCCAATATTGGGCGATGAAAATAGTATTTTCTTAAGTTATGATGTGTAGAAGGAAAATAAGTATTTGATGATGCTACAATATGTAGAAGAACCAAAAGTATCCTCGTATGTTTGTCTCATGTTGCATGAAAATAAGATTTGCAAAGTTATGTTGTCACATCTCATGTTTTGAAAGTTCATATGCATGTGAATAATAAACGCGAGACGATTGATTCCATCGACACACGATATGTTATGTTATGTTATGTTCATGATTACGATCATGTTATGTTCGCCAGTGTGACATTGGTACCTGGGTGGTAGATGTCAGGGGCATATGATTACGTATGTGGCTGAGTGTAACACCAGGTCTGGGACACGGGATCTCTGTCATAGCGCGTCACCGTTGGTACATGTACATATGTTATGATGTTTATGTCGTACATGTACTATATGGGGAATCAATCGGTATTTCGTGTGTTATTATTCTTATGAAAAGTGCTATAGCCAATGATGAAAACGTTATGTCTTCATGTTATGAAAATGTCATGTTATGCAAGTTATGAAAATCATGTCATGTTTATGAAAAGTCATGTTATGAACAATCATGTTATGAAAAGCCATGTTTTATGCATCACGTCATGACCATGCTACCATATGTTACCTTCAGAAGATCCTTAAGTTACGATATCATTGATCTTAGTATGAGTTATGAGTTAGGAGCTAAGTATGAATACGATATGATGTTACAGATCAGGTACAATGAGATGTTGATATGTTATGTTATTGTAGTGTTAAGTATGAGAATGTAGTACATGTAAGAGATGTGAGTATAGTATAAATTATGGATTAGAAGTTAAGTATGGATATAGTATGATCAAGCAGAATGAGATGTTTTTATGCTATGTATGCTCTGAAATCTTCCTTAATTATCTACTTTCAGTTTACAGCAGTTTACAGATATGAAATGATACTTTACTTATTAAAAAGGAGACGTGCTTATTATATTCAAAATGTATGGTTATTATGATTTGTTACCCCGTCTCCCCATGTATGATCCACATGTCGTATCTGGTAAGACTACTTGCTGAGCGTTTAAAAGTCGGTGGCTATCGCTCATACTTGCCTCATTTATAACTTTCCAGATAACAGGTATCAATATACAGGCTCGTTGAAGACATGCTAGATAGACCATTGATAACGAAGAGCATACTGAGAGATTATTTCGAAGGCATTAAGTTTCGGATTATGATGTATGGTATATGATTTCAGTATTCTGTATATGATGATTGTACAGTTTATAATGTAGTACAGTGCATGTCGATGATGATTTGTTTATGTTATGTTGCTTCCGCTTATCGATTCATTATTCATGTCGACATGTACATGTATAATATCGACGCTTTGTACTCTATGGATTAGAGTACGGCGGGTGCACTGAGCCGGAACCCTGGTTTCGAGCGGGGCGCTACAACTGTGGTATGATAGAAACGCTAAGTTGGAATTACATGCATATAGCGATGCTGATTATGGTGGTTGCAAGTTAGATAGAAAATCCACTAGCTGTACATGTGAATTCATAGGAACCAATTTGATCTCTTGGTTTTCTAAAAAGCAAGCTAGTGTAGCTCTTTCTACCACTGAAGCCGAGTATATTGCTTTGAGTTTATGTACTACCCAAATACTTTGGCTTAAACAGCAACTTAATGATTTTGGCATTAAAATGACTAAGATTCCAATATTCTGCGATAGCACAAGTGCAATCAATCTTTCCCGGAATCCAGTGCTTCATTCTAAGGCCAAACACATTGAGGTGCGATACCACTTTCTTCGCGATCATGTTCAAAATGAGGATATAGTGATAAACCATATAAGAACTGATCACCAAATCGCTGACATCTTCAACAACAACAACAACAACAATCATACCCAGTATATCCCGACGACAGCAAAAGCTATCGTTAGGGTCTGGGGAGTGTGAGCGGCAGGCAAACAATACCTCCATCCCAGGGGATAGAGAGTTTGCTTCCAGTGAGACCCCCAGCTCTATATGTACCTGCAGAATTAGCACAATAATAGGAATATGTACTAGTGAAGAGGTTGTATTAAACATAAACGGAAATCTCCTGATAATAAAATAGTCATAACAGTGGATATGCACAAAAAGTTATCTTCAGCAAACCCCTTAATCAAGCCACTTTTGAAAACTTACGAGCCAAGTTAGGTATGATGACTTACGATACCACTGCGTAGTTCTATCTTTTGCATGATTTGCAAAATAAAGGGGGAGATAGAATAAGAACATGATTCTAGTTGGTCAGTCATGATGAATTATCTGCTAAGTTTTAATTGGTATAAAGAACATGATTCTAGTTGGTAAGTCATGATGAATTATATGCTAAGTTTTAATTGGTATAAATTTTGGAGCATAGGTGAAGGGGGAGAGTATGAGTTGAGGGGGAGAGAAACATACTATTTAAAAGTTGAAAACATTTGGTTAAATTTTTAATTATAAGTTGTGACATTAAAATCATGTTAGGTTATTTTGAAAATTATCCAAAAGGGGGAGAATGTTGAGAAATATGTTTGGATAATTTTCAAAGTCATGTTTTTAAGTGGTTAATACTTAAAAATGTCACACATGGTGTTATATGTGATTAAAAGTTGAAAAAGTTGAAAAAGTTGACATCGATCTCTCAGGTTGTTGCACATCGATCGATGTCTAGGGTATTTAGAAATAATTTTTTAAAATATGATAAAATGGTTGGTTTGATTTTTACATGATTTATAAATGTTCATTATGTGCTTATTATGTGTTTTTTGGTGATTATTATTTTGTGACTAACATGCCTTAAAAGTTTCTACAGCTTACCAAAAAGGGCAAAATTGGTATTTTGAGTTTTGTAGGAACATGATATGGTGGAAATATTTCAAGAGCATATTCTTATACTATTTATGATGACAAAGTTGGTATCATGGTTATTTCTGACCATCGGGGTCATTTCTGGAGTTTTCTCACACCAGGGGTATTTTGGTCATTTTATCCCAAGGGTATTTTTGGTATTTTCACTCAAAGAATCTCTTGAGCATATTATTATCTTCATTCTGGAGCTGTGTTATTATTATTTTAAAGATAGTATGGTGATCTTATATCTTATTCTCTCAACCGATGATACTATTGACTATAGCTGGATATGTGACGATTTGAGATGTCACATTCTATTTTTTCTTGAAGACCCTCTTATATATGTTATAAGAGAACATTTATCATCATTATTCAGAGATATTAAATGTAGCGCCCCGACCCAGACAGCGGAATCCGAATCGGTATACCCGTCGTAGCTTACTGAGAAGACTACAAGACGTCTCATCTCTCGAATACACATCATCAATGACGTAAGAGAAATAAGCGCGGAAACATATCTCGGTAACCTAAATCATCAATGCAGTACGTCAAAAGACAATGTGAATACCAAAAGAACTGTATATGGTCGCAGCCATCTAAAACCTCAAATGAATCAAGAAACAGAAATAACAGAAACTATCTAATCAATTCTCTCCATCAGGTCTAGGCATCCCATTCTGCCCACTCGCCGTCGTTCTCAATGAAAATCATATCGTACTCAGGTTCTCCTGTATCACAATAGCAGTACCCTTAGCGAAAACGCTAGCAAGTAACCCGCTTATAAGACATACGGGATCAACACATGGCAAGACATGAGTAATATATAATTCAAGGGAATTGTGGGGCACATGTCTTGGAAAGCTTCCAAATATATATAGGCGAATAACGTAATAAAGTAAGTACAGCAAATTGGCACGCAAATAACAATTCATCGGCTATCAAATACTACATACCACATTGACTCTCGTGATGCATGTCAAAATATGCTCTACATTAAACAATCACATATGCATGAACACTTTCTCTTTTAAAACCGTGCAATGCATGTCATAATGTCCGGTCACATCACATAACTTTATACCCTGTAATGCGCCCCGGCTTATATTTCCATCCCGGTTTACGTTACAGCCAACTTTATACCCTGTAATGCACCTCGGCTTATATTTCCATCCCGATTAGCATTACAGACAACTTTATACCCTGTAACGCGCCCCAGCTTATATTACCATCCCGGTTTACGTTACAGTCTTTTGTGCCCTGCAATGCACCCCGGCTTAAATTTCCATCCCGGTTAACACTGCAGGCCACCTTCGCAAATCTGTGCCGAAGCACCTTCCTTTTCAAATCAATATGCAAATGCAAGTGCCATGATGCAAGACTCCTCGTTTCAATCAAATTTCTCGTTCTCGTATGCAATTCACGTTCACATAAGTAGTTCATGTACACATGCGCAAGTTTAAGCAACACACAAGCTTTCACTAATTTACACATCATAACTTAGGCTTCAACCATCTCATCAACACTTAGTCTTGACTCTAAGATTCACAACCTAAGGCACGTATCCCTAACCATTCCTCGTTGAACTCTCAAACACCTCGTACGTTCATCTCCTAACCCCTCTAAGTCATATACATTGAAATGCGATTCGAAAACCCCTTTCAAACTCTCCAAATTGATTCACCATCCTAAGCCATGTTCCCGAGACTTAAACTACCTTTAATCCGGTCTTAAGAAGTCTCTAAGGTCACCCCAAGACTCCCCGAGCTTCCTTCCTTCTTCCTCTATTTCCCACAAAACTGATGGACATCATCCCCTTACTTCGATCGATCGATATCCATCAGAGGACATCGATCTCTCAGCCCTTTACTACTTCGATCGATCGATGTCTAATCAGAGGACATCGATCTCTCAGCCTCTTACACATCGATCGATCAATGTCCAACAGGGGACATCGATCTCTCAGCCTTCCCTTACTTCGATCGATCGATGTCCGTCAGGGGACATCGATCTCTCAGCTCCCCTATACATCGATCGATCGATGTCCTTCAAAAGACATGGATCTCTGACATCGATCGATCGATGTCTGCGTTTCCTGTGAACTTCGTTCTGCGAATTACTGCAGACGATGCAATCCTCAACCCACGTTTTCCTAATCTCCAACCCATCAATCCAAGCCTAACCACCCTATCAATCCATGCATAATTCATCAACGCAAAACCCTCTCAAAACACGTCTCACGTTCATGCCTACACGCTCATTGTCCTTCCCCACGAACCCGAAAGATCCCACGTTTTCCCATTCCCAACCCTATCCAACAATGAAGGCACATCAAAAAGGGTTTACGGGGTAGGGATTTGCAGGATTCCACATAATCAACAACAACGGCAATGCCTTCTCATATACAGCGGCCAAAACTCGCAACCAAAACACATAAATCATAAACAAAGAATCACAAAACAAAACTACTGCATGGTGATCCAATTTGATATCAAAATAGGCCTTTTTTCTTTCACAAATCGTAGGAACTTATAAGAAAGTTACTTGCCTTTGATTACTCGAGGACTGATTGAAAAACGATGGAAGATTGGATGACTTTCTGGAGCGATTCTTCTCCTAGGGTTGAAGAGCCTCAAAACCGCCTAGAGGGAGAAGAGACTGCGCGTCAATTTCTTTCTGCTAATGGGAGAACTGACGTTCAGTCACTTTTATATGGAAAAGGGAAAAAAGTTTGGTGTTTCTAAATTATATCTATTATCTATTTATCTTAAAGGATAAACTTAATTATTTAATTCTAAATTAAATATAAATAAATTCTAATATTAAATCCCCTCATTAATTTCTAATTAATCCTCATATTAATGCCTACTTAATTTCCGTTGACCATCATTAATTCCCGTAAAATCTTTCTTTGTCTTTTAATTACCCTACGGAGGGTGCGGGGCATAACATCCCACCCCCCTTACAAAAAGTTTCGTCCTCGAAACTGACGTACCTTATTAGAAGAGATGTGGATATAGCTTCTGCATTTGCTCCTCAAGTTCCCATATGGCTTCGCGCTCCGTTTGGTTACTCCACTGAACTTTGAAATACGGAATGACGCGTCGGCGTAGGACTTGATCTTTCCTATCCACAATCTTTATAGGATGCTCTTCATAAGTGACATCTTCTTTCACATCCAATGGTTGAGCTTCAAGGACATGGCTCGGGTCCGATATGTATTTCTTTAGTTGAGACACATGAAACACGTTATGGA
>AP025044.1:34404683-34435433 GCA_036186865.1 Eustoma russellianum
CTTTGAGAACCAGCGAGCTCCCTTTAATTGGTCAAATAAGTCCTCAATCCTTGGCAGAGGATATTTGTTCTTTATGGTGATCTTATTCAACTCGCGGTAATCAATACACAACCGCATGCTGCCATCTTTCTTCTTCACAAATAATACAGGAACTCCCCAGGGTGATACACTGGGGCGAATCAACTTCTTGTCCAACAACTCTTGAAGTTGTCCCTTAAGCTCCTTGAGTTCTGCTGGAGCCATTCTGTAGGGTGCCTTAGATATAGGTTCAGCTCCGGGTATCAAATTGATCTCAAACTCCACTTCCCTCGATGGCGGCACTCCTGGCAAATCGTCCGAAAATACGTCCTTGAACTTGTTGATCACCGGAATTTGATCCATAGAGGGAACCTCTTGCCTAGCATCTACGGCGTACACCATAAATCCCTCAACTCCTTTCTGTAAGGCTTTAAAGGCCTTAATCGCTGTCAAGTATATCTTCTTTGGGACTTTTGTTAACTTGACGTTTCCCTGGACCGTTATTTCATTCATATCAGGATCCTTAACAGTCACTTGTTTGAGTTTACAGTCAATATTGGCATGATTCTTGGTCAGCGAATCCATGTCCAATATTACATCAAAATCCTTCATCGGAATTGGGACTAGTGTCACTGAAAATAATTTTCCGGTCCAACTCCAACTCACAATCTTTGTACTGGTGATGAGAAACCAGTACTTGCTCGCCTGCTGCCTGCACCCTAAATGGGTTCTCAAGCCATTCGGGTAAACAGTCAAGCCCTTTGGCGACTCGCCTAGAGATGAAAGAGTGGCTAGCTCCACTATCAAATAACACGTTGACAGGTACTTTATTAACTAGGATCACACCTATACATGAAAGGGTAGCACATAAACATTTCACATAAAACACATTTTCTTATCAACTTAGAAAACTAAAATTCAACTTAAGCTACTATTATTGAACTTAAGTCGTACCTGTCACAACATTAGCGTCCTCCTGGACTTCCGCGTCTGTCATGGCATGGACTCTTGCATTGGACCTGCCTCTTTGCTGCTGAGCCGGCCCTGCTCCTGCTTGTGGTTTAGGGTTCCATTCAGGACAGTCTCTGATCCTATGGCCTGGCTTCCCACATCTGAAGCACGCACCTGTTATTTTCCAACATTTGCCCACGTGTCTTTTATGGCAGTGTGGGCATTCTGTAGGTGCTTGGCGATCAGGTTGATTTGGTTGCGGTGCCCTTTGAACTGACCCCCTTGTCCCTTTCTGGGAATCTTGACCCAACGTCCGGGTCTACTTCCACTTTGCTCCACCCTTGGCCTCTTGCTCCGTTCTTCCCGAGCCTCTCTTGGTTGTGACCTACGCATGTCACTCTCCACCCGGTAACATGCGTCTAGCATTTCTTCAAATGTTTTCAGACTTGCCCCCGCAATAGCCGTCCGTAGGGGTTCAGACCCTCTTCGAACTTCAGCATTTTCATCCGATTGTTCTCCAATACCAAAGGTGTGAACTTGCCCAAGGCATGGAATCTATCCGCATAGTTTGAAACAGTCATCCTTCCTTGTTCAAATTTGTCGAACTGCCTCATCTTCTCCAGAATGGCAGTCTCGGGCACGTAGTAGTCTTTGTAGTCCTTCACAAACTGACTCCACTGGATAGTAGGGGTCATCTTAGGCAGGATGCCGCTCCACCAGGAATTGGCTCTGCCAGTCAGAAATGGCGTGGCTACATCCACCTTCAGATCTTCAGGCACTTGCACAAGCCTGAAACATTTTTCTACCTCATCGAGCCAAAACCCAGCCACCTCTGGGTCAATGGTCCCTTCGAAATTAGGGGCATGCATCTTCCGCATCTCCCCAATGTAATACCTGATGCCGTGCTGAGGCGGTGGAGGCTGTGGTTGCGGTTGTTGCTGCTGCTGAGCAACCCCTTGTGCTATCACTGTGATAGCATCAATCAGTGCTTGGGGTACTAAGACTGGAGGTGGTGGTGGTGGAGGATTATTGTTGTTCCCATTTCCACCGTTTCCTTGGTTGTCACGTCTAGGAGGCATTTTCTGCAAGATCACGCATATTAGTATCCAGCAGTCCCAAAAATAAATGCCTGGGGTCCATAAGGTTATACAAGGCAGATTCCATAAGTTGAAATAAATAACGTTTATTGATTTTTATTAGTCGCGCTCGTACACACACCCATCCCAATCAAACTTAAATCTAAGATTACATACTTAGACTAATCGATCATCCTAAGGTGAAGATCATATCTTAAGACTCTACATGTCATAACATAGGTCTCCAAGGTAGATCTAAATCCTCGGCTCTGATACCACTTGTAGCGCCCTGACCCGGACAGCGAAATCCGAATTGGTACACCCGTCGTAGCTTACTGAGAAGACTACAAGACGTCTCATCTCTCGAATACACTTCATCAATGACGTAAGAGAAATAAGCGCGGAAACATATCTCGGTAACCTAAATCATCAATGCAGTACGTCAAAAGACAATGTGAATACCAAAAGAACTGTATATGGTCGCAGCCATCTAAAACCTCAAATGAATCAAGAAACAGAAATAACAGAAACTATCTAATCAATTCTCTCCATCAGGTCTAGGCATCCCATTCTGCCCACTCGCCGTCGTCCTCAATGAAAATCATATCGTACTCAGGTTCTCCTGTATCACAAAGGCAGTACCCTTAGTGAGAACGCTAGCAAGTAACCCGCGTATAAGACATACGAGATCAACACATGGCAAGACATGAGTAATATATAATTCAAGGGAATTGTGGGGCACATGTCTTGGAAAGCTTCCAAATATATATAGGCGAATAACGTAATAAAGTAAGTACAACAAATTGGCACGCAAATAACAATTCATCGGCTATCAAATACCACGCACATCCATACCACATTGACTCTCGTGATGCATGTCAAAATATGCACTACATTAAACAATCACATATGCATGAACACTTTCTCTTTTAAAACCGTGCAATGCATGTCATAATGTCTGGTCACATCACATAACTTTATACCCTGTAATGCGCCCCGGCTTATATTTTCATCCCGGTTTACGTTACAACCAACTTTATACCCTGTAATGCACCTCGGCTTATATTTCCATCCCGATTAGCATTACAAACAACTTTATACCCTGTAACGCGCCCTGACTTATATTTCCATCCCGGTTTACGTTACAGTCTTTTGTGCCCTGCAATGCACCCCGGCTTAAATTTCCATCCCGGTTAACACTGCAGGCCACCTTCGCAAATCTGTGCCGAAGCACCTTCCTTTTCAAATCAATATGCAAATGCAAGTGCCATGATGCAAGACTCCTCGTTTCAATCACATTTCTCGTTCTCGTATGCAATTCACGTTCACATAAGTAGTTTATGTACACATGCGCAAGTTTAAGCAACACACAAGCTTTCACTAATTTACACATCATAACTTAGGCTTCAACCATCTCGTCAACACTTAGTCTTGACTCTAAGATTCACAACCTAAGGCACGTATCCCTAACCATTCCTCGTTGAACTCTCAAACACCTCGTACGTTCATCTCCTAACCCCTCTAAGTCATATACATTGAAATGCGATTTGAAAACCCCTTTCGAACTCTCCAAATTGATTCACCATCCTAAGCCATGTTCCCGAGACTTAAACTACCTTTAATCCGGTCTTAAGAAGTCTCTAAGGTCACCCCAAGACTCCCCGAGCTTCCTTCCTTCTTCCTCTATTTCCCACAAAACTGATGGACATCATCCCCTTACTTCGATCGATCGATGTCCTTTATGGACATCGATCTCTCAGCCCTTTACTACTTCGATCGATCGATGTCTAATCAGAGGACATCGATCTCTCAGCCTCTTACACATCGATCGATCGATGTCCAACAGGGGACATCGATCTCTCAGCCTTCCCTTACTTTGATCGATCGATGTCCGTCAGGGGACATCGATCTCTTAGCTCAGCTATACATCGATCGATCGATGTCCTTCAGAGGACATCGATCTCTGACATCGATCGATCGATGTCTGCGTTTCCTGTGAACTTCGTTCTGCGAATTGCTGTAGACGATGCAATCCTCAACCCACGTTTTCCCAATCTCCAACCCATTAATCCATGCCTAACCACCCTATCAATCCGTGCATAATTCATCAACGCAAAACCCTCTCAAAACACGTCTCACGTTCATGCCTACACGCTCATTGTCCTTCCCCCACGAACCCGAAAGATCCCACCTTTTCCCATTCCCAACCCTATCCAACAATGAAGGCATATCAAAAAGGGTTTACGGGGTAGGGATTTGTAGGATTCCACATAATCAACAACAACGGCAATGCCTTCTCATATACAGCGGCCAAAACTCGCAACCAAAACACATAAATCATAAACAAAGAATCACAAAACAAAACTACTGCATGGTGATCCAATTTGATATCAAAATAGGCCTTTTTTCTTTCACAAATCGTAGGAACTTATAAGAAAGTTACTTGCCTTTGATTACTCGAGGACTGATTGAAAAAATGAAGGAAGATTGGATGACTTTCTGGAGCGATTCTTCTCCTAGGGTTGAAGAGCCTCAAAACCGCCTAGAGGGAGAAGAGACTGCGCGTCAATTTCTTTCTGCTAATGGGAGAACTGACGTTCAGTCACTTTTATATGGAAAAGGGAAAAAGTTTGGTGTTTCTAAATTATATCTATTATCTATTTATCTTAAAGGATAAACTTAATTATTTAATTCTAAATTAAATATAAATAAATTCTAATATTAAATCCCCTCATTAATTTCTAATTAATCCTCATATTAATGCCTACTTAATTTCCGTTGACCGTCATTAATTCCCATAAAATCTTTCTTTGTCTTTTAATTACCCTACGGAGGGTGCGGGGCATAACATTAAAGGTGTCAAAGGTGTGAAAATGATCTCAACATGTAAGAAGAAATATTGGAGAATTTCGGTATTACACGTTGACATAATCTTGTCAACTGTTATCTATTTATTTCTTCTTCAAAAATCTGAGTTGCTACACATATATGTGTGTTCAAAAACGTGTATACACAGTTGTATATGATGTGGAGTTCATTTTATGAGTTGGAGACAAGTGGACCAACCAAAAAGGAGCTAGTTGGCAAAATTGCCAACTTGGAATTTACTAAAAATAGCCAACGGCTATATTGATTTTCTTGGGTATTTTCTTGGCAGATTTTTTGAGTCAAAATGGAGCTCTCACATGCCATATTATTGTGCTTGGAGTTGAGGATAATTTGGTGGTATTATCCTTTCTTATTTTCTTGCTTTTATAAAGGAAAATCAAAATTATTTTTGGAAAATGTAAATGTAACCAACGGCTACACTTCACCTTTGGAGCTGAATTTGAAGTTTGAAAATGTTCAAGATCACATGCATATTCCTGTGCCAAGAAGTTGAGGAATTATCTTCTCTTATTATCTATTCTTGCTAATGTAATTCAAGACAATTCCAAGTCATTTTTTAGTTGAAAATTTCAGCCACATAAAGTTGTCAAGGTGGACCAATCATTGTGTTTTATTGTGCCAAGTGTATAAATCCAACCAATGATGAGAAGACATTTGGAGTTGATGATGAAGATGATGACATATTGGCATTCTTATCTTCAAGGCTCAAATCACACTATAAATAGAGGCAATGGTGAAGAAGATGAAACACACTTGAAGCTCACAAGCATTCTATAGCTTTCATATTCATCTTCTTGTTCTTGCTGTTGTATTTTGTGGTAGCAAAGGTGTTCTTGATATTTTTGTTGTGCCACAAGCCTCTTGAGCTTCATTTGTAAGATTGATTAGCCATCTTTGTAAGACTACATCAATAGGTGTTAGAGGAGTTGCAACTAAGTGTTGCTTAGAAGGTGATTATCTAAGTCTTGAATAGGGTTGGTGTATAACCCATGATTCAAGCTTGGCTCTTGTTTTAAGGTGCTCATTTCATAGTGAAATCCAAAGAAAGGTGTTTCTTGGGACTGGAGTAGGTCACATTGACCGAATCAGGATAAATCCTCGGTGTTCTTCTCTTGTTTCTTTATTTCTGTTTTCTACCCGTTTTTGACTGCAGTTTTCATCCAAATTCACACAATTTCAAAAAATAGCTAAATATTTTTAAAATTCATGATTTTTGGTGGAGTTATACTTCAAACTGTTGGCTTTGATTTGCAAAAAGAATCACTTGATTTGAGCAAGTAAAAGTTAGTCTTTCAGTCTTTGCAAAATAACTGCTCCAATCTGGCTGCAATCTGACCAGTTTTGAAAGAACTTAGTATTTTTCAAGAATTGTTTAAGGTCAGGGCCTTTTGGAAACTTTATTTGCACATCCTAAGGAGCGTTTTGATATAAAGATCAACCTTTTTGGTTGAGTATTCAAAGAGAAACACTATTTGCAAAATCAGCAACATTCTGTCCAATTCTGTCCAGATTGACCATCTAAATCTTTTAATTTGTTTGAAGGGTCAAAAAATCTTATTTTTATCTGATTTTTGGATAGAGCCTTGCTAACTCATTGAAGTTAAATTCTGGAAAGTTTCATAATTTTTGGAGTTGTGTACGATTATTTTTGAATTTTTGAAAAACAGATTCTGAATCTGAGGTGGTCTCAGATTCTGTTTTCAGAGGAGATTTTAACAAAGGGTTGTAGTGTAATTTCCGGTAACCACTATTCACCCCCCTCTCTATTGGTGTTTATTGCAGGTGCACAGTCCAACATAACCATCACGTCATCAAAAAAGATAGTGTCAAATCATCCACCTTTAGCAGGTATAAAGTTAGATGTATCAGGGAATCCAATAGAAGCTATTCCTTATAAAAATATGACAGAAGATTCTCTTACAAATACCAAACATATTATTCAACAAAATAATTATACAAATACACATCTACATACAATAGGAAAACAATTAGATAAATTAGAAAAATATTATCACACACAACCAATAAAAACTATAAGTGAAGAATTACCTAATCAAAAATTTAAACAACCATTATTCAAACCCTTTCAAATATCATCTTTTAGCGTGCAACCTATATCTAATAAAGATGAATTTAATCAAATTATAAAACAACAATTAAGTCGTATAGAAAAAAGCTTGGAAAATAGTAATTCCATAACAAATGAAGTAGTAGCAGATTAGTTTTTTAATATTCTGTTCTTACTTTATTTATTGGATATTTGGGTTATGGGAACTGCGGCTATTGGGGGTTTTTGAAGAAGTTCTTCGTCTTCTTCCACTTTATCTGCCCACGTTTTCCATGGGATATTATTGTCATTATTCGCCGGTAGCTTTCCTTTGTCTTTGGACTTCCTCGGCATTATGTCTGTTTTGGAAGAATTCTCTGGTCAGAAAATCGGAAACAAAATTTGTATCTCCTTTTATATATTCAATATCAAAATCATAAATACTTAATAAAGCTTGCCATCTAGCAAATATTTGTTTTGAAGCTAAATTTTTGACATCTTTTTATAAAATTTCTTTCGCAGATTTGCAATCAATATGTAAAAGAAATTTTTTATTTAACAAATTACTTTGAAATTTATTAATACATAATACAATACTCAAAATTTCTTTTTTAATAGTAGAATATGATTTTTGGGTATCATTCCGATGACCAGAAGTATATTGAACTATAGACTCTTTTCTATTTTGAAATTGTTTTAATATTTCACCATATCCAATATCTGATGCATCTGTTTTAACTATTTTGAATAGATTTGGATCTGCTATGTGTAAGTAGGGTATATCAGATACTAGACTTTTTATTTTCTTTACAACTGAAGTATGTTCTTCAGTCCATATTGGTGGATTTTTATTTAATCTATTATGTAATGGTTTTGCAATTATGATTATATTCGGAATAAAATCAACAACATAATGTAAAGATCCAAGAAACCTTTGTAATTGATTTTTATCCAATATTTTATCTGGAAATTTAGATGCAAATTCTAGAGATCTTTCTATTGGTAAAATTGTTCCTTGAGTCAGATGATGACCTAAGAATCTTATTTTAGTTTGAAATAGAGACATTTTTGATTTAGATAATACTAAACCATTTTTCTCTGATATATAAAAGAAAGTTTTTAAGTGTTTGAAATGTTCTTCTATTGATTTGAAAAATATTAATACATCATCTATATAGACAATGCAAAAATTAGAATAATCCATAAATATATTATTCATAATTCTCTGATATTCAGAAGGTGCATTTTTTTAATCCAAATGGCATTACTTTTCATTCATATTGCCCAAATGGAACCGTGAATGTTGTTTTATATCTGTCTTTTTTAGATATTTGTATTTGCCAAAATCCTGATTTCATATCAAATTTTGAATATATACATACAGAATGTAATCTTGTTAATAAATCTTTTTTATTAGGTAATGGATATCTTATCCATTTTAATGTCTTATTTAATGGTTTATAATTTATTACTAATCTAGGTGTTCCTCTTTCTATTTCTGCATTTTTATTGACATAAAAAGCAGCACAACTCCAAGGAGACCTTGATTTTTGTATTAATCCTTTTGATTCTAGATCTTGTATTTCTTTTTGTAAATCTGGGATTGTTGTGCTTTTATTCTTTATATTCTTATTTTTATTTAATATACTAGTTAAATCATAATAACTAGTGGAAGTATTTGGTAATATAACTGGTTTATTTATTTCTTTTTGTTTTGAATTTATATCTATTATTTTATCTCGATATTCTTCTTGTAATTGAGGGTTTTCTATATGCTTTAACATTTCTAATATTGTTTCTTGTTCTTTTGTCAGAACATAAATATGTTTTTCTTCATCAGAAGATTCTGAAGAAGATGTGTATAATTCATCAACTTGAAGATCTTCAGCAGACTCGAAAGATGTTTCTTCTGTCTCCGAAGAAGATTCAACAAGCAGATTTGAAATTTTTTCTAGTATAGATTATTCTAGATTTAATTCTTGTAATTTTGTTTTTAATCTGCAATAATTTGCAGTATGACCTTTCTTATGACATTTATAACATTCAATATTTTTGTAATCTTTTGTATTTTTATTTTTCTTATAAGGTGTCTTTCTATAAGGTTTTTTATTATATTTATTGTTGTAATTATTCTTATAGAGATCATTAGAGGATTTTTGGAATCTTTTATTATATTTAGTGTTTTTATTATATCTATTGTTATACCTGTTATTATATGGTTTTCTAATATTTTTATTATAAGGTTTTCTAGAACATTCTCCTTGACATTCCTTATTATAAGGTTTATATAGATCATTATCAAATTGTTTACAGAAAGTGCCTAATTCAGACTTAGTCTTTCTTAATTCTTTCTTTAAACCACTTTGTAATCTTATATCCTGGCATAATCTTAATCCTTCTTTTTGTATGAAACTTATTAATTCTCCATATGTATAGTTTGAATATGATATTATTTGTTGTCCTGAATTTTCTCTAATTTTATTTCTAACTTTTTCCCCTAATAAATTTGGTAATCCTGCAAGGAATTTTTCCTTCCAGAATGGCTGATTAGAATCTTCTCTAATCATGACTCTGGTTAAAAAAGTATTTTTATACCATTGAAAATCACTAAGTTTTCTACATCTTAAATTTGCTAATAGTTCAGCATTTTTATCTTTAATATGTGATGGGTCGCCTATAAAATGTAATGATATACATAATATGAGTGTGGCAACTAAATCATATATTGTTCCTTCATCAATAATTATAGGATTATTTTCTTCATCAACTTTTATTGCATTTAATATTTCTTGTCTCTGTATGAGAGTCAAATAATGATCCCACCAACCTTTAAGTTGTCCAGAGAAACCAGAAATAAGATATTCAACGATTGCTTTATCATCAAGTGTTAACTGAGTTCTATAAGCATTTGCTGCCATTGTCATTTGTTGTAATACATTAATTATTTGATATTCTGACATGCCGTCTATATTCCAAGAATATATTGATTGTGCATTAAAACGATATTGAGAAATAGGTTTTATTTTTAAATCAGTAAACATTTGTACTGGTATTATAGATTTATCCCATTCTATTTTTTCTATTTTATTACTTTTAGAATTGTTATTTTGGAATTGTTCAAATGCTTTACCTATGTCACTATCTGAACTATCAAAAATATCTGAATTATTTGAAGATGCATTTTCTTCTAAATTATTAATTTTAGAGGATGTAACTTCTTTTACTTTATTTCTAGTTCTGCTAGCTATTGAAGTATTAACATTTGAATCTGCTACTACTTCATTTTTTTTTGGAAACAAATATATATTCTTGTATTTCATCCATTTTCTTTTTCAAATACTTCCAGAATCTATACCCTTATCAAAGCACTAAGCCATTTTTTCCCCCATGCTGAGTTTCGTAACTCTAGAACCCCTTTTTCCACAACATTCTACCTCACTTGCATATATCTGTCTGCACGCACACCAGTATATACGTGAAATATGTATTTATATTCATATATGATTTGTACATGTCAAAGATATATACAGTAGCTTCAAAAATATGTCCAGGCCTCTTAATATAATAGCACCTCAGATTCTCTTCTTTTTTTATATATTATTTTTGTTCTCACTCAGCCTCCATATATATTCACCTATTTAGAAATAACAATATCATTTATGCTTTTCAATTATTTTTCATAGTAGTAGGAGCCACTTCATTTGCTTAGCATGTTTCGGTCCTAGAAACTCCAAAGCACACACATACATATAATCGGCATACATGCATTTATCTACTTTATATGTATAAAGCCTATACTACTGTATACCATATACATAGTATATAACGTTCAACATACTTTTTCAAATCATAAAGAATACAACATTTATAATTAACAAAACCTATATTTTGTACATACATTCATCTATGCATTCAAATTTATTTATGCATGATCCAGTTTTGATATGAATCTATAGCCATAAGATTTGTAAACAAAACATAGCAAATATAGTAAGGGTACTTGCCTCGTATCTTGTTTATACGCACTATACGAAGAATCGGTATAAAGAGCGGACCAAAATCTCTTGATTTCTCTCCTAAGGGCTGGCGGCAAAAGCTTGGATTTTGGAGAAATAAGGTTGCTGGATATTGGATGTTTGAAGGGATATAAGTGATTGTCATTTGTTGGTAGTGTGCAGCTTGAAGAAATTAACTTTGGAGGAGTAAAGGCTTTTGCTTCCTTGATGACGGCAGGATTGGAGAGTTTTTGAGGCTGAGACTTGTCTTGGGAGAGTTGATGAAGAATGGCGGCTGATTCTTGAGGAGTATGTGGCTGCCGATTTTGATTATGGAAATTATGATAGAATTTGTGTTGTGTATGTATAGATATAGATGTATATTGGGTAGATAAATCCTAGGTTAATTAGGTTATCTTATAATTTAAATTTGTAATTTAATTTAAAGTTTATCTATTTGCTTCAAATCCTATTAAGATCATAGGTTTCAAATTTATCTTCTTTTATTTTTTTTTCTTTTTTTTCTGACGTGTACATATTGTATAGATAATATTTTTATATTTTGTTTCAATTGTATGTGTGTGCATGTGTTTGCGTGCAATTTACCTTAAAAATTTACGGTCATAACACTCACAGCCATCAATTTTTCCTAAACAATCTTGAGTTCAGTGAAATATTCACTAACACTCAACGTATCTTGCTTAATGCTGTAAAATGTTTCTAATAAATCTGACAATCTAAAGGGTCTGTACTTCCATACCTTAATTGAAGATCATTCCAAGCTTCATATGCACTGTCACACAACATAATTCTCTGCGTAATCGAATGAGACATTGAATTCATCATCTAAGACTACACCATCGTATTAACTTGTCTCCAAAGCGAGTACTGTGGATCTGTGACAGGTGAGGCCTGAATTGTACCATCTATAAAACCAATTTTGTTTTTAACAACCAGTGCATTTCAAAAGATTGACTCCAAGTATGATAATTGTACGAATTCAACAGAGGCTGTAAGCACTATGGCTGGACTATCATTAGGATGAAGATAATAGGGATTCTGCAACTGATTCTGCAAGGGAGTCTCAGAAACCTGATTTTGATCTCAATTCCCTCGTGACCTAAAACACAACATTTTGCACAAGACTGTCATTCGACTGATTTTGACTGGCTCTTGAGGTAGCAGGATTATTACTTTGTGATGCCTTCTCAATCCAAAAACAGCAATGACGCGCACATAATCAAGGAATCACAAGAGAATCTCTTCAAACGATCAAATCACAAAAAACAAACAATCAAGTGAAACATGTCTCTGATACCATGACAAAAGTTATCAAAACACTAATTCAAATTTGAATTAAGCAAGAATGAGAAAAGTTGAAGAGAAGATATGGAGAGGAGGTTGAAAGTTCACTGATTAACCGTATGAATTAGCTAACAAGATGATTAGCTTCAACAATATCCAACAACCAAAGAAGCGGGAAAAAGAAAACAATTAATTTTACATTTTTTCCCTCTAAGTTCAGGACACCTATGCTACCAATACATGGACATTCTTATAACTTCACATGTTTTTAAACGTTTCCTGCTTTTGCTCCACTTTCTTCTTCCGTTGGATCACTTTTGCAACTTTGATCCTTCACATCCCCTTGATCCATGTATAAATGCCTCAATCACCCTTGATTCTGGTTGTGATCTAACGGTCATTTACTGTTCTATGCTGCCTGAAACGGATTGTGCTTTTTGACACATACAATTGCTTGATTGATGCTGTTGTGTTAATGTTCCATTTCCAGCTACCTCCCTGCTGTTGCCTGCATTCTTGCTGTCTTCAACAATTATCAATACCCGAATTATGTGGCTAAATGCAACCAGGCCTACTTTTGCTTGTGCGAATGGTTCCTTGTGATATGGCCAGTCAAGGTTCGAGTGACATGGGTGTAAGAATATAAGCAAACAATAGGAGAAAAGTGCACAATCGTGCTGTGTATTGCAGATTGTATTTTTTGTATGTATAATTTTACAGTACACTTTGTGATCTTATAGGGCTATTTTCTATCTATACAAGAAAACAAATCAATTACACTTAATTACAATTAAACCTAATGAGATACATACTAATCTGAGCTCCTGATTTCCTGTGATGGCTATCATTCTCAATCCCTAATTTCCCGGGATTGGTCACACTCCCCCTCAAGTTGAATCGTGGGGTTAACAGCATTAAACTTGCACAAGATAGCTTCGAATGACCTCCCATTGACTGCCTTGGTCAACACATCCGCTAGTTGATCCTCTGATCTGACAAATGGTAATTTGATTATTCCTGCCTCCAATTTCTCCTTGATAAAATATCGATCGATTTCTATATGTTTGGTGCGGTCGTGTTATACGGAATTTTTGGAGATACTGATAGACACCTTGTTATCACATAGACCCAATATCCTTGAGCAATTTTTGGACCCATAGTATCTCTGTGATCCCTTTTGCAATTTCCATGAATTCTGCCTCAGCAGTAGATAAAACAACAACCTTCTGTTTTTTACTTCTCCATGTCACAAGGTTGCCGCCTACGAGTAAAAAGTATCATGAGGTAGACTTTCGATCTACTACGCTCCAGTCCAGTCTGCGTCAGTGTAGGCTTGTATGTCTACGTTTCCATTGTTCTAGAACACGATTCCTCTTCCTGATGTCCCCTTCAGATACCTCAGAATTCTTAGGATAGCGTCCATGTGGTGAATCTGGGGCCGATGCATAAACTGACTGACCACACTTACCGCATATGCTATGTTCGGTCGAGTATGTGACAGATAGATCAGTTTTTTGACAAGCCGTTGGTACTGCCCTGTGTCCGTATGTGTTCGTTCCTTGTCATCCTGCAGTTTCTAATTTGCTGTCATAGGTGTGTCACTTGATTTGCAGTCTAGCATCCCGACTTCGGTCAAAAGATCCAAAATATACTTTCTTTGTGATATATAGATTCCAGCTTTTGACCGTAGAACTTCAATTCCCAAAAAATACTTTAGTCCACTGAAATTCTTCATCTCAAACTTAGTAAAGAGATGCTTTCGGAGGCGAGACATTTCTTCGAAATCATCTCCAGTGATTACCATGTCATCTACATAAATAATTAAGCACGTTACCAGTTTCTTTCTCCTTTTGACAAACATAAAGAATTAATTTTGCATTTCTTTCCCTCTAAGTTCAAGACACCTATGCTACCAATACATGGACATTCTTATAACTTCACATGTTCTTAAACGTTTCCTGCTTTTGCTCCACCTTCTTCTTCCGTTGGATCACTTTTGCAACATTGATCCTTCACATCCCCTTGATCCGTGTACAAATGCCTCAATCACCCTTGATCCTGGCTATGATCTAACGGTCGTCTACTGTTCCATGCTACCTGAAATGGATTGTGATTTTTGACACATACAATTGCTTGATTGATGCTGTTGTGTTTCTGTTCCATTTCCAGCTGCCTCTCTGCTGTTGCTGTCTTCAACAATTATCAATACCCGTATTATGTGGACGAATGCAACAAGGCCTAATTTCGCTTGTGCGATTGGTTCCTTGTGACATGGCCGGTCAAATTTAGAGTGACATGGTCTCATGGCGTTTAATGGCTAAAACGTGTATTTATTTTCTCACAGTACCTATATTTTGCAATTGGGCATTTTATTGAACACTTCAGTTTCAATCAATAATCAGACTTATTACAAAAGGAGGGAAAAGAACAGAAAAAGGA
The DNA here is from genome assembly GCA_036186865.1 of Eustoma russellianum. NCBI lineage: Eukaryota > Viridiplantae > Streptophyta > Magnoliopsida > Gentianales > Gentianaceae > Eustoma > Eustoma russellianum. The sequence continues at coordinate 34,419,404 of AP025044.1, forward strand.
AGCGTGTACTTTGGCATTGACTTGAAAAGATAAGAGGAACTAAGCAACTGAGACATGCATGGTTGCAGCATCTGTCATGCTGCAAAAGCAAGAGACAAGCGATCAGAATGGCCTCTTCCAGATTGCTGCAAATTTGTCTTTGTTGCCCTACTCACATGTCCAGGTATGGAAATCAGTGGCAATGGGGGACCCTCCTGTACAGACTTCATCGGCGAGGGTCCCACGCTCACGGCTTTCTCATGCCGACAACCCATTAGCCCATTCCCCATCTTCTTCTTGTTTCCACCACCTTCATTCCAATGGATGCTGCTACTATATCCAGTGGTTGCTTCCACTCCATATTTCTCCATCGACCTCAGCCTCGTGATGGTCGAGTCTTCATAGTCTGAAGATGCTATCGAGTAACTAGTCATATTTGTTCTGTCGAACCCTTCAGCTGTAGTCACACTCCAATCAATGCTTGCCTCACTAGGAGCATAGCATTCGGTTATCGGTGTGATCGGTTGGTGATCAACACCATAACTGTGTGTTGGAAGAAATCTTCCAACACGAGGAGAAGGGGTTTCTTCTAATGAATCCCTTCTCTTATAAGTTGTTTGTGTTGACAAGCTCTCTATCTCGAACAGATCTGAGCTTGCATCACTAGCAACTTCATCTTCTGTTACTTTTCGCGAATTCAAACTATAAGTAGGTTGAAAAACTTCTAATGATTCCCTTGATGGCTCGTCAATGGATGTTTTGCCACTTGTTCTTGAAGGAAAGTCCTCGCTTCCTTGATTCAACACTGGAAAGGAAAATCCTCCTGCACTATGACCACCAAAAGGCCTTGGAGTAGTTGAAGATGCTCGAACCCTTTGTTGTAGAATATCATTGGAGAAAATGAATGGGTTTTCTGATTGAATCCTTGAAAGATTAGAACTTGTCCTTTGTTGTCTTTTGGACAATTCATCCACTACAGAACTTTTCAAGGGCACATTCGGTAACTTCTGTAAATGCACCGTCCTTTTCGAATGCAAATTAGATTCGACATTGCTACAATAATCAGAACCCAATGATGATGTCCTGGTAGTTGAAATCTCCTCCCCGATCACTTGTAACGACTTTTTCCCCACGCAGGGGCATTTTCGGCAGAAAAACCATTTTGACCCTGAAGAACCTGATCTTTTTATCCTATGATTATCAGCTTCAATATTTTTCGTGTCCGTTCTTTCCATCGTAACTCTATCACCGTGTGGTCTGGAAAGCAGACCTGTCTGACTATTCCAGCTGGCTTCAGAAGAAGCAGTTGGAGTAGAATGGAAAGAACGAACACGAAAATTCTTTCCGTATCGATCCACAGAAACCGGAGTCGAGACGGAAGAGAAGGAAGAAACTGAATCATTTGGGTTGGGAATGAGCTTAATATTTGATGAACTCATCTCGGTTTTCTTACTTTCTTTTGGATGATCATTGTTTTCACCGAAATATTTCTGGGCGTCGAAAACGTTGATCTCTGAATCGTCTAAAGCTGGTGCTTTGGATGGTTTCTCTAATGGTTCGTTGTTGAGATAGGTAGAGAAAGATAAATCCATAAGGCCGTTGTTGGAGGGTGGTAGGGGTTTCTTGTGAATTGAAGTTTCGGTTGTAATGAAATATGGTTGGTGGATAGAATTGAATTTGAAAGTTTCCACTGCAGTTTGTGTATCCATGGAAGTAAACAGATGAGGTAGTAAGGCTGCTAAAAGCAAAGTAGGCGGCTACTCAAATTCCTGACTGTTGGGTTTATGTAGAACAGCAAGTAGGCTGTTATGTAAAAGGCAGCGGAGAGAGATGAATGTTTGAACCAAAAAGGCCATTTCTTAGTAGGTCCCATCGCCCCAGCCTCACCCTCAGCTAAGACTCAGTCTCAAAGCATTATGTTGGAGGTAAATTAGGAGTTCAGCGATTTCCTAAGTTACGCGAATACTTGCACAATGACCTATACAAAGTGTCTTTCTGCAAACCAGACCTTCGGCCTAGCAACAGTAGAACACCCACACTATGCGTGTCTCTAGAATCAAACTATTAACCTCTTAAAACAAATTATAACCCAAGTACCAACTTAGTTATGTCATGAAAACGAATGTTTGGTTTGATAATTGACGAGGAATGCTACAGTCCTCCAAGACACTTGCAACATTGTTCTGACATATGTGGCAAGTACCGCATGAGGTTTTTTAGACTGATAACTACACACGTTTGTTATTTTTAAACCGCTGATTTTATTTGATAATTAATTCTTAATCAGGTCAAACAATAGTGTGTTTTATAAAACAAAAAGGGTTATATATTTGTCATTAATTGTTTTTTCTTCTTTAAAGTTAAGTTAATGGCATTTGTATGGCGCCCTGCATCGAAACGTATGTACCCCACTAGACCTCACAAAGTACTAATAATTTATTTGCTAAACCTATCCTACGTTTATTTTTTAATTCGGCTTTACTTTAAAACACTTTTCAAATTTGTACGCTCAAAAACAAAATCCCCCCAAAACACCCAAATTATTGGGTCTCCCTAAAAGACCTGAACAATGTCTTTCCATATTTGGGTTTGATTAAAATTGTATTTAGATTAGAAAATTATACAGATTTTCTACCTATTGAGTGTGTAGAGTTGCGATGTAGATTTATCATCGCAACCAATAATATCTCTTATTTTTTTTATAGTTAATAGAGGCCACATGTTGCTGAAGAAAAAAAATACAGACCAATGTCGACTTAGTAGAAACCAGATCTAAGATACAAATTTTAACTTGTCATCCGTTTCGTGAATATTAGTTTCCTTACTTAATAATTATGTAATTTTCCGTTTTAAAGATATTCTCACATCTGTTCAACTTAGTCAAATATTAATTAAGATCAAATTTCGAAAATCCTTAACATGATATTTTGCCAATGTAGTAATTAACATCATGTATTATCAAATTCTAATAAATAATGTATAAAATACTTTAATACATGGATTTTACATTACGTTTGATCAATCTTGATATTTTTGAGAAGACAAAGTATACAAATATTGTTGGAAATAATTCAACTCAGACAAAATTGACTTTTGTACAGTATTGGCCGACCTGTCGAGCTTATGGTAGGTTGGAATAATCTGCAGAGTCAAGACAATTCAGATGGGGCAATTGAGTTTGCGCCCTGATCAGTCAGCCTACCTGCCGACCTAAACTGAACAGCACTACAGAAAAATAGTTTTGTGCTATCCGCCTTCCAACCAAACTGAACTAAAGCCAGACTGATCAGACAAATAAGACCAGTCAAGTCAGCGCAATTGTATTTGCGTTTTGGGTTGATCACCGACCTGCCGACCTCGGCACCTCAGCACAACAACGAACAGTTGTGCTTTCAGCAGCTTCAGCAAAGCAGAACTCAGCACGAGAATGCGGTAGAACAACGAATATCCTCAGCCAAATAGCAGTGCTCAGCACATAGCAGAGCTCTGCACAGCAACACTGTACAACAACAGTGCTGCGATTTCCCTCAGTCAGCTGGGCTCAGCACAAAGCAGAGTTCAACTTGGAAATAACCTTCACAGCTCAATTGAGCAGAGATCTGAGATGAGTACAGGACTCTGTCCTTAAGACTTATTGCTCCGGTATATTGTACCCAACCGGATGGAGCAATCATCTCCCAGGATACAACAGAAGTTAGTTCAAACGAGCGGCGCTGCAGCGTATGAGCTCTACGAACCTGTAAGATGCCCTGAACTTTTTCGACTTGATGCAAATATAGAAGGAGAAGAGAGGAAAAGAGCACGTATATGCAAAGGAGGAGAGGAAGAGAAAATCAGATTCTGAGTGAGCGACAAGAGAGGTCAGGTAAGCCACTATTTATAGGGGAAAAATCGATTAGGGTGGTTAATTGAAAGTTTAACTACAGTCATCGGATCAAATTACCACCGTTAGATCAGATAACCGCTTTTCAAATTTAAATTACGATTAAGTAACCAATTTTCAATTTTGAATTAAGGTTAAGTAACTAATTTTTTAAAATTTGAATTACGGTTAGGTAAAAGATTTTCAAATTTGAATTATGGTTAAGCAACCGACTTTCAAATTATTTTATCCCTACTTTGAGCATCAATTTCATTCACCTGGTATCGTAATTAAGTGATTCCAAACCCTAAAATCATCTAATTGTTACGTAGAAAATCAAGAGTTTATTTTTTTCACTTGTCATTAATGAAAACTAATTATAGCTCAGCTCAAAGTACGTTGCTAACCACATTTTGCATTTTGACCCATTTCAATTTATTTTCAATTTCTCCAACAATCCCCCATATGAATGAGAATTAATGCAAGTGTTTATGCAGACTCTACCGAGAAGCCAGACAAGAAAATATTGCATCAAAAGAGGTAACTTCCGGCTTTGAACCTTTCTTAGTGATATACTATCGGATCCACTCGGCTAATTAGTGAACTTAATGTCTTGAACTAACCGGCCTTTAGTGTGAACCGAGACAACAATATTCACAAAACATTTCCTTTAACACCTTTTTTTGGTTCTCATGATTGTGTTCATTTTGGCCATGAACCGTTTAGTTTGAGAAAGTGTGTTAGAGAACTTTGGCCTTACAAACTTCGCATAGAAGCAGCCACACTTCACACTTACATAGGTGTTTCCTATAAAGAGTATTCTGCCATACCCCACTTGACATATCAAGATATAGAAATCATTAAAAGCCTCAGCTTACCCTCATTCCTCTGCAGACAACACTTTAATTTAACAGAATGGATAAGTGCTTACTGAACTCCAAATTTAGTTGTCCCATTGAATCAAGATTCTGAGATCTCTAGTGAACAAGGTTGGGTTACCGTTACAAAGATTCATGCATTATAGGTTTTAGTTCCATTACATTTGTTAAAATTGACATCTGATCTCTAGGCAAGCCTTTTGTAAGCTGATCCGTAAGATTCTCCTTTCATTTTATATGGTCAATGGAAATCGTGCCATTGGAGATCAACTGCTTAATGGTATTGTGCCTCGACGCATGTGGCGAGACTTACCATTATAGATGCTGCTTTGAGCTCGTCCTATAGCCAACTAACTAACACAGTGTATGCTGATAGGAGTGATTGGCTTAGGACAGCAAGGCACTTCCAGGAAATTTCAAAGCTATTCAACCTCTTCTCCATCTTTATCTAGTGCTATAAACTCCGCTTCCATCGTGGAACGAGCTATACACGTTTACTTTATGTATTTCCATGACACAGCACCTCCACCCACATTGAATAAATATCCACTAGTGGACTTAGAATCTTTACTGTTCCGATATCTAGTTGGCATCACTATAACCTTCCAACACTGCTGGATATCTTGAGTAATGTAATCCAAGATTCATGGTATACTTTAAGTATCTCATTACTCTATTCAGAGCATTCCAATGTTCATCGCTTAGATTTACTTGTAAACCTACCCAATTTGTTTACAGAGCATGCTAATTCTGGTCTTGTACAGTTCATTATATACATTAGATTTCCAATTACTTGTGAATACTCAAATTGAGCTACTGGCCCACCTCGGTTCTTCCTTAAGTATATACTTAAGTCGAGTGGAGTCTACTGTAGCGCCCCACTCCCGAGCCCTAGCATCAGGAACAGTGCATCTGCCATATGTTGCTAAGGAGAATACAAGGCGTCGAATCAGTCTCTAACATGTCAGAAATGACGTAGATTTTTTTTTGCAGAAACGTAAATCATAACTTAGATTAAAGTCAAATAATTGTCATTGCACTACTGAATGAAAATTCTGATAATAAATAAGTCTGTGAAAATTTCAAAAAGATAACTAAGAACAATCAGCTGTAGAGTCCCCTTGTATCCAAGATGCAATCATCAACCAGCCTACTCAGCTATGTTCGTTCCGTCCTCAACAAAGATATGCTCGTAGTCCTCATCCAGCTCACCTGGAAAGTAGAGGTGAGTGAAAGAAATCATCAGTAGATGCCTGCCTCAAACCAATACAAAACGAGCATACCGGAATGATATAACCACATAGCACATAATTATGATATAACATGCATCACATAAAGTAAATACGGTAAGTAAAGCACTCCATATAAAATGCACAACTACGTGATGCATGCTCCATCCACATGTCACACGCAACAAGAATCATGTCACACAATATGTCCCTATACCTATATGCAATGCATGATCCTGGGATTGACTGGATGCCTATAGCTCGCACACTATAATACACCCTGACCGATGCCCGTGGCCCATACACCACGATCCACCCAGACCGATGTCTGTGGCTCATACACCACGATCCACCATAACCGAGTGCACATGGCTAGTACACCATAATCCACTCCACTCGAACATCTGAGACCCGTACATCTCAACCTGCTCCAAATGCAATGCACGTGTCATGAATGCAACAACAAAGTCGCCTGAGACCCGTACGTCCATCCTCACCATCTCTAACACTCAATATTTTCTTTCGTAAATTTTTTAATTAGTGGAAAATTATAGTTTATCACTTCTGGTATTTTTCCTTGGCTTGTATCAATTTTCTGGAATTTTTTACTATTTTTGCTATTATTCTCTTATTTAATTCCATTTATTACTATTTATTTTTAATTATTTAAATTTACCTAAATTCAGAAATTATGTGGAAATAATTTAATTTTAACCTTTTATATTTTCTGTAATTTATTTAGAATTTTTTGGTTTTTAATTATGTTTTTTCTGGAATTTAAGCCAATTGTTTATTTAATTGTTTATTATATATTCATTTCATAAATTAATTTTTAGGATTTTTTTTATTATTATTAAATTCGGTTTGGGTCGGCCTGCTACCCTGGTCCGGGCCGCTGGCCATCCAGCCCGGTCCGGCAACCAGGTCCGGTTCATCCTTTTTTTTTACAATTTTTGGTCCAGCCCACTCCTGGCCAGACCAGCCCGCTTGAGAACCGGGTCAGTCGGGTCAACCGGCCCGCTGACCTGGATTTTTTTTGTTATTTTTCTTTTTTTATTAAATTTTATTTCCTTCTAACCTCAATAAAATCTTTGTTTTAACTCCGATTGACCTCAAACCAGTTGCATTAGACTCGTTATAATGTGATGCCTCTTTTGGAAGTGGACACATCAGCACGAGTCCGGACGCGCTATCAGGTGCCGTGCATGGGCCCCAGGCGCCACCCCCTGAAACGCGCACGTCTAACCTATTTTTTGGCTTCCAATCCAATCTCAATCTATTCAGGGCTAGATGAACCTATTCTAAGGTCAAAACGATGTTTTAAACAACTCCAAGTATGAAATTTTCTAATCTTTTGAGTTAATTCAAGTGCATTTTTAATCTAATCCGATCCTACCACCAAATTCATATACATACACGCACATAGTAGCCATAAACCGATCATCTCATGTTTTATCATATAAAACATATGCAAATTCAACATCTTAAACAAATAAAAACAATGAATCACATAAATTTATCATCAAAGCATGCAAATTTTGTACCTCTTTGAGGGGGTAATAGACAACCTACCTCGATTGATGCTAAATACAAATAGAACATGTGAATCTTCGGTTGGATTAGACACCACCTTGTTAGCCCTCCTTCTCTCTTTTTTTCTCTTCATTTCCTTCTCCCTCTTCTTGGTTTTGCTCACAGTCTCTCCCTTTTCCTTTGCTAGCGGCGATTGTTTTGGTAGGGGAGAGGGAAAGGGGATCGTTTATGATGAGTGTGGGATGATAGAATTTGGTACGGAGTGATTTGGGGTTGAGATTATATTTTTGATTAATTTGTAATTTAAAAGGAAATTCAATCTCTAACCAAAATTATCTCCAACCAAAATTATCCTCATCCCATCTCTCCTACACGTGACAACCACACCACCATTAATATATTTCTAATTTTTCCTCTTCCCAGAGAGGAACGAATTTGTATCGGGGGTGATTTTAATGGACATATTGGAAAGAATAGTGATGGTTTTCAGGCGGTACATGGCGGGTTTGGTTATGGAGATAGAAACAAACATGGTAGAGATCTGCTAGACCTAGAAGTAGCCCATGACCTAGGCATTATAAACTTGTTTTTTAAGAAAAAAGAATCACATTTGATCACGTTTAACAGCGAAGGACGTCACATGCAGATCGACTATTTTCTGATGAGGCGTGAAGACCGACGGTTGTGGAGAGACTGTAAGGTTATACCAGGAGAGACAGCGGTGATGCAACACCGTTTATTAGTGGTAGTTATAACATTGAGCCAAAAGCTGAGTAAGGGAGTTAGAAAATTCCCACCCAGTATTCAATGGGGAAGTCTGAAGGACGAAAAAATTAATATATTCAGAGACAAGGTCATCTCTGCGAGACTAGATCGTCTAGGTGATGACACAAATCAGATGTGGGAAGCTGTATCGACTACTATTACTCAAGCGGCAAGAGAAACGCTTGGGGTAACAACAAGAAAGAAGTCCGTACATAAAGAGACGTGGTGGTGGAATGAGGGTGTGCAACAAAAACTAAAAGACAAACAAAAGATTTTTAGAGAGCTGTTAAGATGCACCAATGGGGAAGAAAAAATGCGATTGAAGGATAATTACAAAATCTCCAGGAAGGAGGCAAAGAAGGCAGTGGCAGAAGCAAAGACTGTAGCTTATAAAAGGATGTATGAGAGACTAGAAACAAAAGAAGGAGAACATGATATGTTCAAGATTGCCAAAACTAGGGATCGAAAGAGGCAGGACCTAGGAGGCGGAAAGTTCATAAAAGGAGAAGATGAACATGTGTTAGTTAAAGCACAAGACATCAAGTTGAAATGGCAAACATACTTTCACAATCTTTTCAACGGAAGTAGTGCCGACTACGAAGAACGAGAAAGCACCACTAACCAACAACGACAACTTAATAACTCCGACTGTCAGAACATCACACAAGGAGAGGTGATGAGAGCACTGAAGAAGATGGAAAGAGCTAAAGCGGTCAGCCTAGATAACATACCCATTGAGGCGTGGAAGTCTTTAGGAGAGGAAGGAGTCCAATGGCTAACTACTCTGTTCAACCGTATTTATAAAACAGGGAAGATGCCAGATGAGTGGAGAAAGAGTGTCGTAGTCCCCCTATATAAGAACAAAGGAGACACACAGTGCTGTGTGAACTATAGAGGGATTAAGTTGCTAAGCTATACCATGAAGTTATGGAAGAGAATAATCGACACTCGAATTAGGAGATAAACTCAGGTTACGGTGAACCAATTTGGTTTTATGCCAGGAAGGTCAACTACGGAAGCAATACACATTCTCAGGAGATTAATGGAGAAGTATAGGGAGGAGAAGCGTGATTTACATAAGGTTTTCATCGATCTTGAAAAAGCATATGATAGTGTGTCGCGTAGCCTGATATGGGATAATCTGGAGGCAAGAGGAATCCCTATGAAGTATATAGACATAATTAGAGATATGTATGCTAGGACAAAAACAACCGTTCGTATGGCTGTGGGGAATACATACTTTTTTCCGGTGGAGGTCGGTCTCCATCAAGGGTCTGCGTTGAGCCCATTTCTTTTTGCAGTTGTCCTGGACGAGTTGTTAAAGCAGATACATGAGGAAGTCTCGTGGTGTATGCTTTTTGCTGACGATATTGTATTAGTCGCAGAAAATAGACATACCCTGAGTATGAGAGTAGAGCAGTGGAGAGGTGTTTTAGAGAGAAAAGGCCTAAAGATTAGCCGTTCTAAGACCGAGTATCTGCACTGCGACTTCAGCGGCGTAGCAGACAGTGAGGATAGCCACCTCACCATCGATGGTCAAATGGTACCACAAGTAAGTAAGTTTAAGTACCTAGGATCATTTGTGCAGCAGAATGGCGACATAGATAATGATGTAGCACATCGAGTTCAAGCAGGCTGGTGTAGATGGAGGGCGGCCTCAGGGGTGCTGTATGACAAAAATTTCCCAAGTAAATTAAAGGAAAAATTTTATAGGGTGGCAGTGCGACCGGCAATGCTATATGGGACAGACTGCTGGGCCATCAAGAGGTCACAATTACAGAAGATGGAAGTGGCAGAAATGAAAATGTTAAGATGGATGTGTGGGCATACAAGGCTAGACCGGATCAGAAACGAGGTATTTCGAGAAAGGTTAGGCGTGGCTAGTATAGCCGATAAGATAAGGGAGGGAAGATTGAGGTGGTTTGGCCATGTCATGCAGAGACAGACAACGGCGTCGGTCAGAGCAATTGAAAGCCTCATTATAGAGGGAAACAGGAGTAAAGGCAGACCCAAACTGACTTGGGATGAGCAGATAAGGCACGACTTACTAGATTTGCACCTCTCTGAGGACATGGTCCAGGATAGGAGTTCATAGAAACATAAGATTAAGGTTAACAAGGTATAGGTCATATATAGGGACACTTTAGAGTATATTTAGGGACATAGATAGGCGTAGACACTGTCTACGTTTTAGGTTGACTGTCCACTTGGTGGCGTATGTTATGCCGTTGTTTTACATTACATGTACATGTATACGTGATGTGTATTTTAATATCGAAAGGTCTTTCTTTGTATTTCTTGAATGTACTCACTAACACACTAGCACAACATATCTCTATTATCATGTCATTTATGCAAGTAGAGCCGGGGGTCTCACTGGAAGCAGGCTCTCTATCCCTTGGGAGGGGTATTGTCTGCCTACTACTTACCCTCCCTAGACCCTAACGATAGCTTTTGCTGTCGTTGGAATATACTGGGTCTGGATGATGATGATGATCTTATTATTTTTATTTAATCCCCTTTTTTCGGTTATAACATTCTACCCTCCTTACAAGAAGTTTTATTCTCGAAACTTGACGTAACTTAGTCGAAGAGGTAGGGATAGCGCTCTCGTATCTGCTCCTCCAACTCTCACGTCGCTTCGCACTTTGTGTGATTGGTCCACTGGACTTTGACGTAAGGGATGACTCGGTGTCTCAATACCTAGTCTTTGCGATCAACGATCCTGATAGGAGTCTCTTTATATGTCGTGTCCAATCGAATCCTCAACGGTGGCACATCTAGAACATGGCCCGGGTCCGGTACATATCTCCTCAACTGAAAAACATGAAATACGCTGTGCATCTGAGCCAAGACAGGAGGTAACACTAATCGGTAGGCCAAGGTACCGACCCTCTCGAGTACCTCATATGGACCAATGTAGCGAAGCCTCAGCTTACCCTTCAAACCAAATCATGAAACCTCCTTCATAGGAGACACTCTGAAGTAATCCTTCTCGTCGACAGTGAACTCTAAAGGCCGCCTCTTTGAATATGTCCAACTCTTGCTTTTGTCTTGCGCAACCTTGAGCTATCACGTATCAACTTCACTTTTTCTCTAGTCTGTTTTACCAACTCAGGACCGGTAATAGTACGCTCGCCAATCTCGTCCCAATGAACAGGGGGACCTGCACTTACGTCCATAGAGCGCCTCAAATGGTGCCATGCCGATGGCACTATAGTGGCTATTGTTGTAGGAGAACTCAATTAGCTTGATCATACCATCCCTGCTCCCTCTGAGGTCCAGTGCGCAAGCCCTCAACATGTCCTTAAGAGTCTGAATCGTCCTCTCCGACTGCCTATCGGGTTGGGGATGAATTGTAGTGCTCGAACATAGTTCCGTCCATTACATATATCAGCATACACGAGTTTTAATATGTGTTGTCATTTTAATTGTTAAATTGTTAAACATGTTTGGTATAGACATATAGTATATTGTGCATTCTTATATTAAATGCATGTATGACTTACGTATCATATGTAGCTCATGAATTCATAATCGCTATCTGCAGTTTGTCACGTGTATTATGTTTATATTGTTTGTTAGTTGAGTTTTAAGCGATACACACGCAATGCACGTTCATTTTAGTCTTTGTTTGTCGTGATCTCTCTTTTTGTACTTACGTTAATCGTTAATAATAATTATATTTTTTGTTACCTGTACTTTGTTCTTTTGTACTATCTTATCCTATTGTTGTATAAATATCGTTGTATATATAATTCTGAAGGAAATGTATAAATGCATAGATTTTACTATAATTTATTTGGGTGTTCAAGTATGATAATTAAAATTTTTTTCTCTGTTATTAAGTTATTTACATTTTAAACTATTACTATGCTGTCATGCAATACTATGTCGTTCCTAACTCGTAATTAGCATGCTCTTCAATTGTGTATGTCAATGATTTTTAAAAAGAAACTTATATATGTATGCCTATTTCGTAACTCATGACTTGTATGAAAAGTATTTGTGTTATTGTATTGTGTTGTTTGTTGTCGTTATATATTATGATGTTTATTACTGTTTTGTTGTATCAGTTACGTTGCGATGTCATTGAAATAGTTGTGTGTATACTTGTGCATATTTACTTAGCGTCGTTTAGTTACTTTTGTTTCGTGTATCTATTTGTATATTTTCTTAAATCGACTTATTTATGTTATTAATGTTGTAACAAATTGTGTTTGTCCGTATGCCTCTTTATTGTTTAAGAGACTGAGTGTCTTCTCTTTTTTGTAGTGATCATTTAGCACATATACTCCTGCCTTATCATATATCTTTTGTATATTCGCTACCTCTACGTTGTTATCGTATTCTATATATATTGTGAGCTTTTATCTATTAATTCGTATTTTCATGTTGTTGCTTGTATGTATATGTATATGTGTATATAAACATTTATTATTTGTCTTTTGCACTTATACTGTTTGTGTTTTGTGTGTTGATAATTTTATATGGTTTAATAAGTTGATTGGTTCATTACAGCTCACAAAGTCATACTGTTGTACGGGTGCACATATTTTAGTAGTTAGTATGTCTTGTGCATTTTATTTTTCTGTTAGTATGTTACAACATGCTGGTAAATTTTCCTTTTTCTATATATATGGTGGTTAATTTAATTAATTTAATTTTTTCAATTAAATTTTTTTGCACTTTTGTGGTGTTTATTGTTCATGTTGTACTTGCATTAGTAAATTTTATTAGGCATGGAGTGGTGGGGCAAGCTATTGGTTTTGCAGATGTGACTGCGATTTTACTACTAACGACTTAAGTGATTTTGTTTATATGTTATGGTAGGTTATGTATTTGTTTGTGTCGTGCATGAGTATGGTGTGCATTATGTTGTGTTTGTGCACCTGATTTTTATGTGGGGTGTGTGTGTGTGTATATACATATATATATATATATATATATATATATATATATATATATATAAAATTTGTTGAATTATGTTGCTGTATATTCATAGTTCATTATGTTATGTGATATCTTTTTTTTGTACTGTGTTATGTTTCTTTATGTAGTTGTGTTAGATTTTGTATGGTTGATGTTCTAGTACACGTTTGATATGTGGAAATATGTCGTTAAGGTATGTTGTATTGATCAGTGTATGTATATATAGTTAAATAGCAAAATTGTGTATTATGGTCTTGTTTTTAAGTTTTTTTTGGCTCAACGAAACTTTGCTGAGATCAACGGTCCACTTGAACTTCACCTTCTTCTGCTTCCATCTGTTCAGGGCACCAGTATCGACGAGAATCCTTCAACAAATTTCCTATAGCAGCTGGCCAAACCAAGAAAACTCCTTACTTTAGTCACCTTGGTCGGTCAGGGCTATTCAGCGGTAGTCTTAATCTTCTTCGATCCACTAAGGTCTCCTCTTTTGAACTTACGTGACTTAAGAAAGTCACGATTCTGTTGTGCAACTCTGATCATTTATCTTTGACGGACATCCTCTGTACTGATGATGAGTCATTAATACCTGGTCGTTGGCGGTTGACTCTGGTATGATGTCGTCAGCCTCCTCGACATCTGCATCAGTCATCACGTGGATTTGGACATTGATCCTTGCTTCCTTTTATATTGCTCCTGATTCTGTTATGATGGTGGCGCCGGCCTTTGCTCAGTGCCCTCTTTCGTAAAGCATCCTGCTTGTTGCACTCATACTTGCATAGTCCCCCCACACTGACCCGAGTGTTGCATCCATAACGAGCACATGGTAGTGGTGGTGGCCTTGCATTCCTCCGCGACTGCACTTTTATCACGGGCAGTCCCTGTGATTATTAACGGCCATGTCTCATATCTCCACCTCCTCCGGTGAAGGGTCCTTCTGAACATCGAATTACGGACGTCTTACATTTCCATGTAGTAGAACCTTAGATCTAGTGGTGGTGGTGGTGGTAGCTGCTGCTGCTGCAGGTGAGCCATCTGCACTTGCTGCTGGGCCACCAATGTAGTCAAAGTGGCCAGCGCATCTGTAAGTACCGGGGGGATGGTCCCCTGACCCTGCTGATCGTCACCATTATGATATAACATGCATCACATAAAGTAAATGCGGTAAGTAAAACACTGCACATAAAAATGTGCAACTGCGTGATGCATGCTCCATCCACATGTCACACGTAACAAGAATCATGTCATGCAATATGTCCCTAGACCTATATGCAACGCATGATCCCAGGATTGACTGGATGCCTGTAGCCCGTACACTACAATCCACCATAACCGATGTCCGTGGCCAGTACACCACGATCCACCTTGATCGATGCCCATGGCCAGTACACAACGATCCACCATAACCGAGTGCCCATGACCCGTATACCATAATCCACTCCACTCGAGCGTCTGAGATCCGTATATCTCATCGCGCTCAAAATGCAATACACGTGCCATGAATGCAATAACAAAGTCGCCTGAGACCTGTACGCCCGTCCTCACCATCTCCGGCACTCAATATTTGGTTTCGTAAATTTTTTAATTAGTAGAAAATTATAGTTTATCACTATTTTTCCTTGGCTTGTATAAATTTTCTGGAATTTTCTACTATTTTCTCCTATTTTTCTGTTATTTAATTCCATTTATTACTATTTATTTTTAATTACTTAAATTTACCAAAATTCAGAAATTAAGTGGAAATAATTTAATTTTAACCTTTTATATTTTCTGTAATTTATTTAGAATTTTTTGGTATTTAATTATATTTTTTGGAATTTAAACAAATTTTTGAATTAATTATTTATTATTTATTCATGTCAGAAATTAATTTCCAGGATTTCTTTTTTTGTTATTATTAAATTCGGTTTAGGCCGGCCTGCTACCATGGTCTGGTCCGCTGGACATCCGGCCCGGTCCGGCAGCCAGGTCCTGTCCATCCCCTTTTATTTACAATGTTCGGTCAGGCTCACTCTTGGCCAGACCAGCCCACCTGAGAACCGGGTCAACCGGCCCGCTGACCAGGATTTTTTATATGTTTTTCTTTTTTATTAAATTCTATTTCCTTCTAACCTCGATAAAATTTTCGTTTTAACTCCGATTGACCTCAAACAAGTTGCATTGGACTCGTGATAATGCGACACATCTTTTAGAAGTGGACATGGCAGCATAAGTCCGGACGCGCAGTTAGGGGCCGTGGTGGGTCCCACGCACCATCCCCTGAAACGCGCACTTCTGACCTATTTTTTCGATTTTCAATCCAATCTCAACCTATTCCTGGCTAGATGAACATATTCTAAAGCCAAAACAAAGTTTTAAACAACTCGAAGTATGAAAATTTCTAATTTTGGGTTAATTCAAGGGTATTTTTAATCTAATCCGATCCTACCACCAAATTCATACACATATACGCACATGGTAGCCATAAACTGATCATTTCATGCTTTGTCACATAAAACGTATGCAAAATTAATATCTTAAACAATAAAAATAACAAATCACATAAATATACCATCAAAGCAAGCAAATTTTGTACCGATTTGAGGGGAGAATAGGCAACATACGTTGATTGATGCTAAATACGAATAGAACGTATGAATCTTTGGTTGGAATAGATACCACCTTGTTAGTCCTCCTTCTCTCTTTTTTTTCTCTTCCTTTCCTTCTCCCTCTTCTTGGTTTTGCTCACGGTCTCTCCCTTTTTCTTTGCTAACCGACAATTTTTTTGGTAGGGGAGAGGGAAGGGGAATCATTTATGATGAGGGTGGGAGGATAGAATTTGGTAGGGACTAATTTGGGGTTGAGATTTGATTTTT
>AP025044.1:34435443-34459539 GCA_036186865.1 Eustoma russellianum
CTCATGATCAGCATGTCGTCTACATAGAAACATACTATCACATATGAATTCTGTGTGTTCTTAACATAACACACTTGTCACACTCATTGATCTTGAAACCATTAGCTAGCATAGCTTGATCATATTTCAAGTGCCACTGTTTAGGCACTTACTTAAATCCGTATAGTGACAACAAGTTTACATATTTTCTTCATCCAACTCACCATTCAGAAAAGCAGTCTTCACATCCATCTAATGGATTTCTAAGTTATTGACTGCAGCAATAGCAACTAGCACCCTTATAGAAGCGATCCTAGTTACTGGTGAGTAGGTGTCAAAAAGTCAAAGCCTTCCTTTTGTCGATAGCCTTTAGCTACCAACCTGGCTTTATACTTTTCAATAGGCCCGTTATCTTTCATTTTCTTCTTCAAAATCCACTTGCAACCAAGTGGTTTACTTCCAGGTTGAAGGTCAACCAAATCACAAGTGTAATTTTAAAGAATTGAGTCTATCTCACAATTAATTGCCTCTTCCCAAAATGGAACTTCTGGAGTTGACATTGCCTTGGAAAAATTCCTTGGCTCATTTTCTACCATAAAGGTTAGAAAATCTGTCCAAACGAAGATGGCATTCTGGCACTCTTGCTTTGACGAAGCTCCTCAATTCATTGTGGAGTCGCATCACGTATTCACTTACTAGTTCTTGTTTCTTCTTGATTTTTGTCTTTCCTCAGAAAAACATCTTCGAAGAACACTATATTCCTTGACTCCAACGCAACGTTTTCATGTATGCCAGAAATATCCAATTTGTGCACCAAGAACCGATATGCACTACTATTAGTCGCATATCCTATAAATATGCAGTCAACAGTTTTAGGCCCAATTTTCACTTGTCTTAGTTTAGGTACAACGCCAGACACCCCCGCACTTTCAGGTATTTGTAGCTAGGCTTATGGCATTTCCAAAGCTCGTATGAGGTTTCATCCATCTTCTTACACTGAATTTAAAATGACATTGGCTGAGAGAACGGCTTCCCCCCACAAGTTTTGAGGTAATCCTGAACTTATCAACATAGCATTCATCATCTATTTTAGAGTTTGGTTTTTGCGTTCAGTAATACTATTCGATTGAGGTATATATGGTGCAATCATTTGATGAATAATGCCATGTTCTGAAAAGAATTCATTAAACGATGCATCATATTCGCCACCTCTATCACTACGAATTACTTTAATTCGTTTGCTAAGTTGATTCTCAACTTCATTTTTATACTCCTTGAAAGCATCAAGGGCCACGTCTTTGCTACTTAGCAAATAGACATAACAGTATCGTGTGCAATCGTCGATAAAAGTTACAAAATACTTTTTACCACCTCTCGTTTTTTCAAATTTTAAATCACACATGGGTGTGATTGCTTACATCCGGCCCTTCCATACCCTGCCATAGGCGGGAGCCTCTACGGCAATGGGCTAATGTTGTTGTTGTTGTTGTTATATTATCAAAATTTAATTTGGGCAACAAGTCAAGATTCACCATTCGTTGTATTGACTTATAATTAACATGTCTCAAACGCAAATGCCATAAACAAGAAGACTCAAGCATGTAGGGAGAAGAGGAAGCATTATTATTAGCCTCTCCGGACAAATCTCTTTTGGGTACAATAGTGACGACATTCAATTGAAACATCCCATTCGACAAGTACTCATTCCCCAAATACATGCCATTTTTTGAAAGAATAACTTTACTGGATTCTAACACTAGTCTAAAGCCATGCATGACTAGAAGACATCCAGATATTAAATTCTTCCGAATGTTGAGGACGTGCATCACATTCTGCAGATTCAGATGCTTCCCTGAGGTTAGCTTCAGAACAAATTTGTCCTGGCCTTCGATCTTCGATGAGGCCGAGTTCCCCATGTAAAGTTGTTCATTGTTCCCGGACTGGTACTCCGTGAACATCTCTCTGATGGAGCAGACATGTCTTGTGGCAAGTATCGAGCCACTATTCGCGTATGTTTTCCAAAGCATTGCACTCTGAGACCACCGCACAGAGGTTCAGATCATCCATAGAATCGATGATGTTTGCCTTTGCCTTGGTCTGCTTCTTCTTGGGCTTTTTGCACTCATTGCTGACGTGCCCCGGAATGCCATAATTGTAGTATTTCCTGGTGAACTTCTTGGCGATCTGTTTTCCTTTCTTGTAAACCCCGAGTTGGCCTTTCTTTTCTTGGCCTCTGCAATGTGGGCCTTGGCCTGACCAGAGGTTGATTGTGGCTTTGTCTCAGTTCTGCGATTGTCTTCTTCTATGCAGAGTCAGACAATCAGGTATTCCAATGTTCACCTCCTTTCTCTTGTGCTTGAGATAGCTTCTGAATTCCTTCCACTAAAGAGGTAACATCTTAATCACTGCAGCCACGACGAAAGATTCACTAAGCAACATGTCCTCCCCTTCCATCTCGGCCACCAATGTCTGAAGTTCCTCAACTTGAGAAACAACAGTGCGAGAATCAGACATTTTGAAATCCAGGAATTTACCGATAAAAAATTTCTTAGTCACGGCATCTTCCGTACGATATTTCTTTTCCAAAAGCTGCCACAAAGACTTTTTGGTTTTGTACGTACAGTACAAACCATACAAGGAGTTGTCCAAACAAGTCAGAATATGGCTCAAACAAACATAATTGTTGAAGTTCCATGCTTCAACAGAAAGTTTGTTCAGCATATTCTGGGTTTGGTCCTCCATCGGATCCACCACAGGTGGGTCCTTGGTCAGAAAGGTAGCCAACCCCATGGTAGTCAAGAAGAACATCATCTTTTGTTGCCAGCATTTGAAGAAGCTCCAACTGAACTTCTTCGGTTTCTCCACTTGGGCCACCCAGGACCTTGTGTAGGAACATGTTTTAGCGCTCTAGCATTTGGTGCCATTGGAGTAAGCACTGTGTACGTCTGCACCTTGGACAGAGCTTGAGCTCGTGTTCTTGATCTAGTTTCTGTAAGATCAGAGACAAACATGAATCAGTATAGAATCAAAACAAATACGTCTTAAAAATTGTTGGAAATAATTCAAGTTAGACAAAATTGACTTATATACAGTAATGGCCAACCTGCCGAGCTCAGGGTAGGCTGGACTGATCTGTAGAGTCAAGACAGTTCAGATAGTGCAATTGAGTTTGTGTCCTGAACAGTCAGCCTACCTACTGACCTGAACTGAATAGCACTTCAGAACAGTGTTTATGTGCCATTAGCCTTCCAGTCGAGCTAATTTAGAGTCAAACTAATTAGACAGATCAGACCAGTCCAGTCAGCGCAATTGTATTTGTGTTCTGGGCTGATCAGCGACCTGCCGATCTCGACACCTCAGCACAACAACTTACAGTTGTGCTTTCAGCCGCTTCAGCCGAGTATAGCTCAGCATGGCAATGTTGTAGAACAACGAATGTCCTCAGCCAAACAGCAGAGCTCAGCACATAGCAGAGCTCAGCACAACAACACTGTACAACAAAAGTGCTGCAATTTCCTCCAGTCAGCTAGGCTCAGCACAAAGCAAAGCTCAACTTAATGATAAACTTCACAGCTCAACTGAGCAAAGATCCGAAGTGAGTCCAAGATTCTGTCCTTAAGACATATTGCTTCGGTATACTGTGCCCAACCGGATGGAGCAATCGTCCCTCTGGATACAACGGAAGTCAGTTCGAACGAGCGGCACTGCAGCGTATGAACTCTACAAACCTGTAAGATGCACTGAACTTCTCGGACTTGATGCAAATATAGAAGGAGAATAGAGGAGAAGAGCACGTGTATGCAGAGAAGGAGAGGAGGAGAAATCAGATTCTGAGTGAGTGACCAGAGAGGTCAGCTAGACCACTATTTATAGGGAAAAATCGATTAGGGTGGTTAATTGATAGTTTAACCACATCCGTCGAATCAGATTGCCACTGTTAGATCATATAACCGACTTTCAAATTTGAATTACGGTTAAGTAACCGATTTTCAATTATGAATTAAGGTTAAGTAACTGATTTTCAAATTTGAATAATGGTTAAGAAACCGACTTTCAAATTATATTATCCCTACTTTGAACATTAATTTCTCATTCACCAGGTATCGTAATTGAGTGATTCCAAACCCTAAAATCATCTACTTGTTACTTAGATAATCAAGAGTTTATTTATTTTCACTTGTCATTAATGAAAACTAATTATAACTCAGCTCAAAGTACATTACTAACCACAATTTGCAACTTGACCTATTTCAATTTGTTTCCGATTTCTCCAACAAATATAACATCGCCCATTGTTTTTCTTGAAAGCTACTGATTACACTAAAAAAACGTCAATAGAAAAAACAATGATATATGTAATGCTATTTGTTATCCTAGTTTCATCTTTTCCTTTTATAGATAGTTGTACCTCTTAAAAGGTTACGTACGTTTTCAACACTTTGGAGTTTTAATAAAGAATCAGATAAAGGGATGGAGGTTGGGGGATAAGAAGATTAGAAACGCAAGGGTAACAAAATACCCCCCCCCCCCCCCCCAAAAAAAAAAAAAAATTTAATAGTAGTTAAAACACATTGTTGGTCAAAACCAATTTAAAATTAAATTACCGAAATATTATATGTACTGTTTAATAAAATTTAGTTTTAAATAATGGCAATATTATTTTGACAAAGTATTTAATACATTTAAAATTTGATCTAGATAGAATATGGAATACGAATACTATATAAACGAAACTGCTGGGTGTGATTTTCTGAACTTGTAAATAAGGCAGTGGATCTTTTTTATGGCCCAGCCATGCAGGGGATCTGATCTCAATTTCTCCGGAAGGGGTCACAAGTAATTCCAGCCACTTATTTTGTCTCATTTTTATAATGGAAAAAGGGGAAAATGAGGTGGGGCAACTCAGCACAATAATCGTTCCGCCCAAAAATGGATAAGTAAAACTTGCACACATGCTATGTTTTTTTTTCCCCCTTTTTTCCTTTTGTTTTCGGGTTTCACATCTGATAAAAACTCATTTTGTCAAAATTTTTCTACTCACCTCACACTTGAGAGAGAAGAAGAGAAAAAGAGATACTAACTCTAGTTGACAACAAAAAAATAAAATAATCTTCACCACTATTACAATGTCACCGTTATAGACCTACGACGTTTATGGAGACGAAAGATTAAGGCTAGCAAGGTGTATGTAGGATATAGAGGCATCTTAGAGTATATAAATGACCTCAAATACTCTCTCAACGTTAAGTTGACTTTGCACTTTTTGTGTTTGTCTTTGTCTTTCATTATTTGTCATTCATTATGTGTATATGCATGTACATATAGAGCCGGATGTCTCGTTGGAATCAAACTCTCTATCATTTGGGATGAAGCTATTGTTTGCATGCCTCTCATCCTCTCTAGACCCTAACGATAACTTTTGCTGTTGTCGGAATATGCTGGGCATGTGTTGTTGTTGTTGTCGTCGTCGTTATAGACCTACGACGTTAATATGAGTCTGTTAGAATTAATGTTTAATTTTTCAGACTTTGACTTCGCTTGCTGAAAATAATTAATTCATGTTGACGTTAATGTCATATGTCTATATTTATATCGAATGTTTTACTTCTTTATTTTTTCGAGGTGTGACAAATTATTACAATTATGTTCAATTTGATCAACGATCGATAAAAACGTACATTACAGAAGACATATGAGAAAATGCCACTTTCGCTCTGACACATCTGTTGGCACACGATGATGAACTCAGCAAAGCACATCTACAATTCGTGAGCTATTCTAACAATTTGGGAACGGAAAACCAAAGAAAAAGGAATCAAGTTAATGGTACTCCGGTTGGGAGTTCTTCAACAGGTACAGAGTTCGATATCATAAACATGTACAGTGTGCGTGTTTCATTACTGTCTGAGCCAAAGACCTAGTTTGCAGTGGATACATTGTGTGGGCTCTTTGCGTATGATCTCCTCCAACCTAGAAGTCCGCTGAGCTTCTGATTTACATCTTCTACGATACTCATTGAGACTGGGGTAGAGACATGTTCATGGTATGAACTTTTGGTCCAAATCAATGGGCCACCGGCCGGACGGACGCGCAAATTTTGAGTGTACGGCTCTGGATATTCCAGAAGCATTTATGTGCCATCCTGCTTGCTTAACTGTCAAGACACAATAGGTTTCAGGTACTTAAATTGGGTTAGGATCCCCTCACCCCAAAACTCTCATCTCATGCGTAACCGCGCGACACGTGGAAGAAGGGGTGAGTGGTGAGGCTAGATGAGGATCGCCCTCATCTAGCCTCACCATCCATTCTTGCTGCCACGTGTCGCGCGATGACGCATGGGGTCACCTAGCCTCACCACCCACCCATGCTTCCACATGTCGCGCGGTGACGTATGGGGTGAGGAAAAGGTGGTTGAGGTGATCTCATCCCGTTAAATTTATGAATGCTTATAGTGTTCTATGAAATCTGGTCATATAGAATTCCATGATTGTGCGATTACATTATGAACACTTGTTAAGTGTTGATGGATAAACCAGCGTACTGAAAAACTGATCATAAAGAAAGAAAATTGAGATTATTAAATCAAGACTAAATAGAGGTGAATTATCGTGTGATATTAAGTAGTATGATATTAAATCAACTTCTGTTAATGATCTATAACTTTCCTTTAGATGGAAAGAATCAAATAGTATGAGATTAGAGGTGAATTATCCTTAAAAAAAAAAAAAAGACACTACACAATAGAAAAGTATGTTTTTGCTTTATATACCATAGTGACGATTATTGATGGTCTTGTTATGATTGCATAACTCTATGGTCACGACTTGGTACATGATGGATAATAAATGATACATGATATATGTTGCGTAGATTATTATCGTGACTTTAGTAGTGAATATATGTCAAATGGTAAGACAAATTTTTGGATTTGTATTGACGAGGATAACTTTGTATATGAATGATCTAGTTTCCACTTATTGAATATATGGTATAAAGGCTTCATGATTGTTTTAGATGTTTAGAACTTCGACTCATGTCTGGTCATCTTCCTGTGTTAGGACACATGTCGTTACAGTGTAAGCCCATTCCACAGGTCTAGTTACACTTTAAATCCGTCTTTCTTTTGTGTACTTACTATTTGCCTTCATTCGTCATCACGCCAATTATTTTTCCGAAAAACTTTTGGTCCGAATAATATGTCTCTCAGCGATTGCAGGTTCCGGTGAAGGTCCTTATTAACGCACCAAGCAATATAAATTATGATGGAACATTATCGAAAGAGGTTGAAAATAATAGCATGACCCATCAGCAGTCTTTTCCATTAAATAAACGCTTCATTAATGCATTTCTGTATCTATAAAAAATAAGCGGGTTACAAGATTTTTCTAGATTACTTTATTGTCAAAATACCCCTAAAACGCCGTGTTTATATGTGGTGAGACAAGGTAATCTCCTGTATGCTAAGTGCATGTGATCTTCTTACCTCATATTTTGTACAAGAGACTTTTTATACGGTTAGAACCTGCGAACTCAAAATCACAAAACAGTAATCTTACCAATTGCTTCAAGGCATGTTCTTAAAAGTACCACATAATAATGAAGTATCTTATTCTCGTGATCTAGATGTTATCTTTAATGGATAGTCTATAAAGTAAAATCTTGAAAGTTCCTCCTAAGTGAATTGTGATGTGGAACATATCTAAGCACACAATGTTCAAATAAATATATGTACTAGTTTTGTAGTTTCTTCTGAATAGTGATGTGGACAGCTTTTCAGACATGTGCTTGATATATGATAATTCTTTGAAGGCTTATTTTCTTACCTTTATTAGGTTCTGATGGTTTGGAACTTAGCGACCATTTTGTAGAGTTCGAACTCAGAGATCAGTTATGTAGAGCATGGCTTTCAGAGTTTTTTGTATTATTTTTGTAGTCATCCGATAAAAATATTAAAGAAAGATCAGATCTCCAGAATGTATCTCTTACAGTTTCTGTTGTTTTCGGTGTTATATATAAGTGATTTATATTTCATTCAAACTTTTAGGCCATAGCTTTTGAATGATGAATTAAAAAATGAAATAAAAGATTGTATTAAAATAAGTCAAGTGAAAAACACAGCAGAATTGATACGAGCATAACAATTTATTATGATTCTTATTAAATAACATTATTTATCACGGGCTGTGCTCCAAATCAATTCATGACCGATGTTTGTAAACTCAAGAGTCACGAATCATTGTAGCATGTGGAAACTGTTGGGAAATTGATGGAAACAAGCAAGAATATGAACAAAGTATAAGCCGAGACGAGTTTCGTGATAATTCTGTCTTTAAAGCAATTAAGCCTCTACCAACGAGCAAGGTAGACAACAAGACTAATGATTCCCAAGATATAACGGCTTTCTTATTTTCCTTTGCTCTAGGAGAAAAGATTGAACTTGATGTAGAAGAGAAAGACAATGGAGAGTAATAGAAGAAGGATGCTGAAAATGTTCTTAGTTTTGCAAGAATGTTATATATTCTTTGAAGATAGCAAGATCTCCTATATATAGATCTTGGGTTGTGTTAAAAGCTATGTTTTAAACTCATTTCAGCAGTTTTTCTACCAGTTACGACCGTTGTTTACCGTTCATAGGCGAAGGGAGATGATCCTTGGACCAAAAGATGCAATTCAAAGTGAAAAGTTCTGTAAGTTGGCACATCGATCGATCACATCGATCGATCGATGTCTCTTCGATCGATCGATGTAATCGATCGAAGTCGGACAGACTGCTTCGAGCTTACATAGATCGATCACATCGATCAATCGATGTCACATCGATCGGTCGACGTGATCGATCATATTCCTAGTTAACCACTCCAGAACTAATCAAGTCACGCACAATGTTGTGATAGATACAGAAGGAATAGGTTTAGACCATAAAGGAAGATCAACAAGTAAATTCTAACCACTCAACTTCTGTACTTGCTAACTCTAAAGCAATAAATTCTGATCCCATAATAGATTTAGCACTACATGCTTGTTTACATGACTTCCACGAGATAGCTCTACCACCCAATGTAAATACATATCCACTAGTGGAGTTTATCTCATCATTGTCACTCACCCAATTGACATTACAATAGCCTTCTAAAACAGCAGGTGATCCAGTAAACATGAGATCTAAATTCATTGTTCCTTTAAGATACTCCAATAAACGTCTTAACACACACCAATGACTCTCATTTGGATTACGAGGGTATCGTGCAAGTCTATTCACAGAATATGCAATGTCAGGTCTAGTGCAATTCATCAAATACATTACACTACCAATAATCCTAGCATATTCACATTGTGATACACTATCAAATTTATTTTTAGTCAATGTTACATGCGAGTCATATGGCGTACTTACTTGTTTTACATCATAGTGATTAAAATTTCTCAACATTTTCTCTACATAATGTTCTAGAGAAAGTAAATAACAACCACATTTCTCCACTTACTTAAGACCAAGGATTAAGTTCGCCTTCCCCATGTCTTTCATATCAAAAACAGAGGATAAAAATGATTTTGTATCATTAACAACATTTATGTTGGTTCCAAATATTAACATATCATCAACATAAAGGAAAATAATGACACCATCACAATCATTAAATTTACTATATGCACAACAGTCACTTTCATTTACTATATAACCATTAGACACTAATGAATTATCAAACTTTTCGTGCCATTGTTTAGG
Source organism: Eustoma russellianum (assembly GCA_036186865.1). Taxonomy (NCBI): domain Eukaryota; kingdom Viridiplantae; phylum Streptophyta; class Magnoliopsida; order Gentianales; family Gentianaceae; genus Eustoma; species Eustoma russellianum. The sequence continues at coordinate 34,445,150 of AP025044.1, forward strand.
TGCTTGATTAAGACCATACAAGGACTTTTTAAGCCTACACACTTTGTGTTCTTGACCTTTAACTATCATACCCTCTGTTTGTTTCATATAAATCTCCTCTTCTAAGTCTCCATTTAGAAATGTTGTTTTCATATCCGTTTGGTGAATAATAAGCTTGTGAATAGAAGCAAGTGCTACTAGGACTCTAATAGTAGTGATCCTAGCAACCGGTGAGTAAGTGTCAAAGAAGTCTATAACTTCTTGTTGAGTAAACCCTTTTGCGACAGGCCTAGCCTTAAACTTATCAATTTTTCCATCCGCCTTTAGTTTCTTCCTAAAGACCCACTTACAACTGATGAGTTTACACCCTCTAGGCAAGTCTACCAATTCCCAGGTATTGTCACTTAGTATAGACTCAAGCTCACTATCTATGGCTTCCTTCCAAAACTTAGAATCTATCGATCTAATCGCATCTCCATAGTTTTGGGATCATCCTCTAAAATGAATGCTGTTATAAAGTCACTTCCAAATGACTTTTCTATTCTTTGTCTCTCACTTCTTCTAGTTCATCAACCTCTTGTTCAACGAAGGATTTACTTGACTCACCTATCTCAAGTTTGGAGACACCATCGGATTGTCTATTCATAGGGAATATATGCTCAAAGAATTCAGCATCCTTAGATTCCAATATAGAACTATTATCTATAGTCATGAATCTATATGCTACACTATTTTGAGCATACCCGATGAATGCACAATCTCTTGTCGTAGATCCGATTTTACTTTTCTTAAAATCAGGAATGCCGACTTTGGCTAGACACCCCACACTTTCAAGTAATTTAGGTTGAGAGCATAGCCTTTCCACAGCTCATAATGAGTTTTATCTAACTTCTTATGAGGTAATCTATTCAATATATGACATGCAGTTAAGATTGCCTTACCCCAAATATTATCAGGCAATCCTGAGCTTACTAACATCGCATTCATCATGTTCTTCAACGTCCTATTTTTCCTTTCGGCTATTCCGTTAGACTAAGGCATATACGGAGGCGTTACTTCATGAATAATCCATTCTCTTCACAAAACTTTTGTAAAGAATCCGTACAATATTCACCACCCCTATCAGTCATAAGCCTTTTTATCCTTAAGTCTAGTTGATTTTCAACCTCATTTTTATAACTTATGAACTTAGACTCGGCCTCATCCTTATGACTTAATAAATACACTTTCGTATATCTAGAATAGTCATCGATAAAGGTAACATAATACCTTTTACCACCTTTACTCATGTGATTCTTAAAATCACCTAAGTCACTGTGAATCAAGCCAAGTTTTTGTGAGACTCTAGCAACTTTCTTAAATGGTTTCTTATGATGTTTTGCTTCAACACAGTGCTCACATTTGTTAAAGTTATCATCATCATAAGAAATTACATTCATGCTCTTGAGTTTCTTTATTACTCCTATGTTTGCATGTCCTAGTCTAGCATGCCACATATCAAGAGACTCAACAAAGTAAACAGAACTAGATTCATCTTTATTATTACATCAAATAGCATCGAGTACAAGAAGACCTCCATTACAAAAACCTTTACCAACAAATTCACCATTTCTAGACAAGACTATTTTGTCAGACTCTAAAATAAGTTTAATGTTGGCCTTGTTCAGCAACACTCCAGAGATCAAGTTCCTCCGCATGGCAGGAACATGCAACACATTGCTAAGCTCTAGTCGCTTTCCAGAGGTTAACTTAAGAAGCACCTTACCCTTTCCAAGAACTTGGGCACTATGTGCATATCCCAAGAAAACTTGCTCATCACTGCCTATTTCCTTGTATTCAGAAAATAGGTCTTTACTGGTAGCAATGTGTCTGGTAGCACCTGTTTCTACCACCCATTCCGTCAGCCAACAAGGTTTACCTCTGTTAAGACGACTGCGGCGATGATGTCGTCTCCTGCTCCTTTGGCCTCTACTAGATTCGCCTGGTTGCTCGGCTGGCCCTTTCGCTTCCTGCAGTTGACTGCTCGGTGTCCTGGCTTCCCGCACACCCAACAGACTCCCTTCATCTTGTTCTGGGCCTGCATAGCAACTTTCTTACCCTTTTGGTCCACCGCTGTAGCCATCATTGTTGTTGTGGAATTTGGGCTTCTTCGCACCATGCTCCACAATGTTGGCTTTGACTCCCTCTTCACGGTGAGACTCATCTTCCATCCGGTTGTTCTCTTCGATGCGTATGTGTTTGATTACCGCATCTAGAGACAACTTGGAGTCGTCATGCTTTTCTCTCTTCTTGTATTTACTCAAAGCAGGAGGAAGTTTCTCCAACAGTGCCGCCGTCTGGAACATCTCATTGATCTTGATTCCTTCATGTTCCAGATTATCCATCAATTGCTTGAACTAATGGATTTGATCGTTGATCGGAGAATGATCAACCATCTGGAACTTTAGGAACTCACTCACCACGTACTTGCGTTTGTCCACATCTTCAGCACCATACTTGTTTTCCAATGCTGACCATATCTCTTTTGTAGACGTAAACTTGACAAAAATGTCAAATAAAGAGTTGGCCAGAAAGTGTAGTATATGGCCACTGCAAGTAGTGTGTCTACGACATATTTACGTGCCTCTGTTTCATCAACTGGTTATCCATCTTGAGTACGTAAGAAACAGAGAGCATTTCCAAGAAGAATAACACTTTTGTTGCCCATCTCTTATAAAACTTGCCATCAAATGGCTCCATCTTGGACATATCCAGCAATACTTGCTTCGATGCCATCATAGATTGCTTTAAGATTGCTGGGAAATTGATGGAAACAAGCAAGAATATGAACAAAGTATAAGTCGAGACGAGTTTCGTGATAACTCTGTCCTTAAAGCAATTTAGCCTCTACCAACGAACAAGGTAGACAACGAGGCTAATGCTTCCCAAGATATAACGGCTTTCTTCTTTTCCTTTGCTCTAGGAGAAGAAGATTGAACTTGATGTAGAAGAGAAACACAATGGAGAGTAGTAGAAGAAGAATGCTGAAAATGTTCTTAGTTTTGCAAGAATGTTATATATCATTTGAAGATAGCAAGATCTCCTATACATAGACATTGGGTTGTGTTAAAAGCCATGTTTTAAACTCATTTCAGCAGTTTTTCTACCAGTTATGGCCGTTTTTTACCGTTCATTGGTGAAGGGAGATGATCCTTGGAACAAAAGATGCAATTCAAAGTGAAAAGTTTTGTCTGTTGGCACATCGATCGATCACATCGATCGATCGATGCCTCTTTGATCGATCGATGTGATTGATCGAAGTCGGACAGACTGCTTCGGTCTTACATAGATCGATCACATCGATTGATCGACGTCACATCCATCTATCGACGTGAGCGATCTATGTTGGGCCGAAAGCTTCCAGCATTGCAATACACTACATCGATCGATCCGTGTCCCTTACATGGATCGATCGAAGTCCTCCAAAACACTTGACTCTATTCCAGCTTTCACTTGGTTCAATCCAGTCAAAATATGGATCGATCCAAGTGACCTATTTCAAGTTCATAATGTTCCAAACACCACATCAATCTCCCAAACAACCTCATATATGTTCTATATAAGTTTATAGCACACGGTAAAGTACTTTAACGTACTTTTCCAACAATCCCCCACATGATCCAAACTTATATAAAAACAACTTCAGAACGTTAAATAACTAACCTCTCCATTATCAATCGAAGATAATGATACATAACGGATACGATGGCTTGTGGTCTTGAATTGCCGGTAGTACAACTTGAGTTATATAAACGGAAGTAAGATGCACTTCGTATTGAATCTTACTCCACTAATGTTTATATGAACAACAAGAAGACATATCATTATCTACTTTTTCAAGTTCACGGTTTTGAGCGATATCGGCCATGCATCTATCTCAGGTTTCATAAGCTCTCTAGAGTGTTTTCCAGGCCCTCACAGGAAGCGACACCACTTCAAATCTTATATAGATGAAATTCATCAAGTGTGCATTGTTCGCACCATCAAACAACATGGTTATGAATTTTTCATTAAGAGATTCTTAAAATCTGACCCTTAAGTCATTACAATGAACACTATCAACAACAACACCATAGCGAGGAACACTTAAATAGTGCAACATAGAATTCTTTCATGACTTGTTCTTACCATATTGAACCCCGTTTGTAGGATCTCTACTAATAGTGGGTTGGGTTCCCGTCATGAAGATTTCTCTACAGATGGAATAAGTCCAGTCCCCTCGATGTTTCGTAGACTAACTTTTTATTTAGTTCTTTATTTAAGGGGTCAGCAAGGTTAAACTTGATTCTTACATATTCCTAGTTAACCACTCCAGAACTAATCAAGTCACGCACAATGTTGTGATAGATACAGAAGGAATAGGTTTAGACCATAAAGGAATATCAACAAGTAAATTCTAACCACTCAACTTCTGTACTTGATAACTCTAAAGCAATAAATTCTGATCCCATAATAGATTTAGCACTACATGCTTGTTTACATGACTTCCACGAGATAGCTCTATCACCCAATGTAAATACATATCCACTAGTGGAGTTTATCTCATCATTGTCACTCACCCAATTGACATCACAATAGCCTTCTAAAACAGCAGGTGATCCAGTAAACATGAGACCTAAATTCATTGTTCCTTTAAGATACTCCAATAAACGTCTTAACACACACCAATGACTCTCATTTGGATTATGAGGGTATCGTGCAAGTCTATTCACAGAATATGCAATGTCAGGTCTAGTGCAATTCATCAAATACATTACACTACCAATAATCCTAGCATATTCACATTGTGATACACTATCAAATTTATTTTTAGTCAATGTAACATGCGAGTCATATGGCGTACTTACTTGTTTTACATCATTGTGATTAAAATTTCTCAACATTTTCTCTACATAATGTTCTAGAGAAAGTAAATAACCCCCACATTTCTCCACTTACTTAAGACCAAGGATTAAGTTTGCCTTCCCCATGTCTTTCATATCAAAAACAGAGGATAAAAATGATTTTGTATCATTAACAACATTTATGTTGGTTCCAAATTTTAACATATCATCAACATAAAGGCAAATAATGACACCATCACAATCATTAAATTTACTATATGCACAACAGTCACTTTCATTTACTATATAATCATTAGACACTAATGAATTATCAAACTTTTCGTGCCATTGTTTAGGTGCTTGATTAAGACCATACAAGGACTTTTTAAGCCTACACACTTTGTGTTCTTGACCTTTAACTATCATACCCTCTGGTTGTTTCATATAAATCTCCTCTTCTAAGTCTCCATTTAGAAATGCTGTTTTCATATCCGTTTGGTGAATAATAAGCTTGTGAATAGAAGCAAGTGCTACTAGGACTCTAATAGTAGTAATACTAGCAACCGGTGAGTAAGTGTCAAAGAAGTCTATACCTTCTTGTTGAGTAAACCCTTTTGCGACAGGCCTAGCCTTAAACTTATCAATTTTTCCATCCGCCTTTAGTTTCTTCCTAAAGACCCACTTACAACTGATGAGTTTACACCCTCTAGGCAAGTCTACCAATTCCCAGGTATTGTTACTTAGTATAGACTCAAGCTCACTATCTATGGCTTCCTTCCAAAACTTAGAATCTATCGATCTAATCGCATCTCCATAGTTTTGGGATCATCCTCTAAAATGAATGCTGTTATAAAGTCACTTCCAAATGACTTTTCTGTTCTTTGCCTCTCACTTCTTCTAGTTCATCAACCTCTTGTTCAACGAAGGATTTACTTGACTCACCTATCTCAAGTTTGGAGACACCATCGGATTGTCTATTCATAGGGAATATATGCTCAAAGAATTCAGCATCCTTAGATTCCAATATAGAACTATTATCTATAGTCATGAATCTATATGCTACACTATTTTGAGCATACCCGATGAATGCACAATCTCTTGTCGTAGATCCGATTTTACTTTTCTTAAAATCAGGAATGCCGACTTTGGCTAGACACCCCACACTTTCAAGTAATTTAGGTTGAGAGCATAGCCTTTCCACAGCTCATAATGAGTTTTATCTAACTTCTTATGAGGTAATCTATTCAATATATGACATGCAGTTAAGATTGCCTTACCCCAAATATTATCAGGCAATCCTGAGCTTACTAACATCGCATTCATCATGTTCTTCAACGTCCTATTTTTCCTTTCGGCTATTCCGTTAGACTAAGGCATATACGGAGGCGTTACTTCATGAATAATCCATTCTCTTCACAAAACTTTTGTAAAGAATCCGTACAATATTCACCACCCCTATCAGTCATAAGCCTTTTTATCCTTAAGTCTAGTTGATTTTCAACCTCATTTTTATAACTTATGAACTTAGACTCGGCCTCATCCTTATGACTTAATAAATACACTTTCGTATATCTAGAATAGTCATCGATAAAGGTAACATAATACCTTTTACCACCTTTACTCATGTGATTCTTAAAATCACCTAAGTCACTGTGAATCAAGCCAAGTTTTTGTGAGACTCTAGCAACTTTCTTAAATGGTTTCTTATGATGTTTTGCTTCAACACAGTGCTCACATTTGTTAAAGTTATCATCATCATAAGAAATTACATTCATGTACTTGAGTTTCTTTATTACTCCTATGTTTGCATGTCCTAGTCTAGCATGCCACATATCAAGAGACTCAACAAAGTAAACAGAACTAGATTCATCTTTATTATTACATCAAATAGCATTGAGTACAAGAAGACCTCCATTACAAAAACCTTTACCAGCAAATTCACCATTTCTAGACAAGACTATTTTGTCAGACTCTAAAATAAGTTTAATGTTGGCCTTGTTCAGCAACACTCCAGAGATCAAGTTCCTCCGCATGGCAGGAACATGCAACACATTGCTAAGCTCTAGTCGCTTTCCAGAGGTTAACTTAAGAAGCACCTTACCCTTTCCAAGAACTTGGGCACTATGTGCATATCCCAAGAAAACTTGCTCATCACTGCCTATTTCCTTGTATTCAGAAAATAGGTCTTTACTGGTAGCAATGTGTCTGGTAGCACCTGTTTCTACCACCCATTCCGTCAGCCAACAAGGTTTACCTCTGTTAAGACGACTGCGGCGATGATGTCGTCTCCTGCTCCTTTGGCCTCTACTAGATTCGCCTGGTTGCTCGGCTGGCCCTTTCGCTTCCTGCAGTTGACTGCTCGGTGTCCTGGCTTCCCGCACACCCAACAGACTCCCTTCATCTTGTTCTGGGCCTGCATAGCAACTTTCTTACCCTTTTGGTCCACCGCTGTAGCCATCATTGTTGTTGTGGAATTTGGGCTTCTTCGCACCATGCTCCACAATGTTGGCTTTGACTCCCTCTTCACGGTGAGACTCATCTTCCATCCGGTTGTTCTCTTCGATGCGTATGTGTTTGATTACCGCATCTAGAGACAACTTGGAGTCGTCATGCTTTTCTCTCTTCTTGTATTTACTCAAAGCAGGAGGAAGTTTCTCCAACAGTGCCGCCGTCTGGAACATCTCATTGATCTTGATTCCTTCATGTTCCAGATTATCCATCAATTGCTTGAACTAATGGATTTGATCGTTGATCGGAGAATGATCAACCATCTGGAACTTTAGGAACTCACTCACCACGTACTTGCGTTTGTCCACATCTTCAGCACCATACTTGTTTTCCAATGCTGACCATATCTCTTTTGTAGACGTAAACTTGACAAAAATGTCAAATAAAGAGTTGGCCAGAAAGTGTAGTATATGGCCACTGCAAGTAGTGTGTCTACGACATATTTACGTGCCTCTGTTTCATCAACTGGTTATCCATCTTGAGTACGTAAGAAACAGAGAGCATTTCCAAGAAGAATAACACTTTTGTTGCCCATCTCTTATAAAACTTGCCATCAAATGGCTCCATCTTGGACATATCCAGCAATACTTGCTTCGATGCCATCATAGATTGCTTTAAGATTGCTGGGAAATTGATGGAAACAAGCAAGAATATGAACAAAGTATAAGTCGAGACGAGTTTCGTGATAACTCTGTCCTTAAAGCAATTTAGCCTCTACCAACGAACAAGGTAGACAACGAGGCTAATGCTTCCCAAGATATAACGGCTTTCTTCTTTTCCTTTGCTCTAGGAGAAGAAGATTGAACTTGATGTAGAAGAGAAAGACAATGGAGAGTAGTAGAAGAAGAATGCTGAAAATGTTCTTAGTTTTGCAAGAATGTTATATATCATTTGAAGATAGCAAGATCTCCTATACATAGACATTGGGTTGTGTTAAAAGCCATGTTTTAAACTCATTTCAGCAGTTTTTCTACCAGTTATGGCCGTTTTTTACCGTTCATTGGTGAAGGGAGATGATCCTTGGAACAAAAGATGCAATTCAAAGTGAAAAGTTTTGTCTGTTGGCACATCGATCGATCACATCGATCGATCGATGCCTCTTTGATCGATCGATGTGATTGATCGAAGTCGGACAGACTGCTTCGGTCTTACATAGATCGATCACATCGATTGATCGACGTCACATCCATCTATCGACGTGAGCGATCTATGTTGGGCCGAAAGCTTCCAGCATTGCAATACACTACATCGATCGATCCGTGTCCCTTACATGGATCGATCGAAGTCCTCCAAAACACTTGACTCTATTCCAGCTTTCACTTGGTTCAATCCAGTCAAAATATGGATCGATCCAAGTGACCTATTTCAAGTTCATAATGTTCCAAACACCACATCAATCTCCCAAACAACCTCATATATGTTCTATATAAGTTTATAGCACACGGTAAAGTACTTTAACGTACTTTTCCAACAATCCCCCACATGATCCAAACTTATATAAAAACAACTTCAGAACGTTAAATAACTAACCTCTCCATTATCAATCGAAGATAATGATACATAACGGATACGATGGCTTGTGGTCTTGAATTGCCGGTAGTACAACTTGAGTTATATAAACGGAAGTAAGATGCACTTCGTATTGAATCTTACTCCACTAATGTTTATATGAACAACAAGAAGACATATCATTATCTACTTTTTCAAGTTCACGGTTTTGAGCGATATCGGCCATGCATCTATCTCAGGTTTCATAAGCTCTCTAGAGTGTTTTCCAGGCCCTCACAGGAAGCGACACCACTTCAAATCTTATATAGATGAAATTCATCAAGTGTGCATTGTTCGCACCATCAAACAACATGGTTATGAATTTTTCATTAAGAGATTCTTAAAATCTCACCCTTAAGTCATTACAATGAACACTATCAACAACAACACCATAGCGAGGAACACTTAAATAGTGCAACATAGAATTCTTTCATGACTTGTTCTTACCATATTGAACCCCGTTTGTAGGATCTCTACTAATAGTGGGTTGGGTTCCCGTCATGAAGATTTCTCTACAGATGGAATAAGTCCAGTCCCCTCGATGTTTCGTAGACTAACTTTTTATTTAGTTCTTTATTTAAGGGGTCAGCAAGGTTAAACTTGATTCTTACATATTCCTAGTTAACCACTCCAGAACTAATCAAGTCACGCACAATGTTGTGATAGATACAGAAGGAATAGGTTTAGACCATAAAGGAATATCAACAAGTAAATTCTAACCACTCAACTTCTGTACTTGATAACTCTAAAGCAATAAATTCTGATCCCATAATAGATTTAGCACTACATGCTTGTTTACATGACTTCCACGAGATAGCTCTATCACCCAATGTAAATACATATCCACTAGTGGAGTTTATCTCATCATTGTCACTCACCCAATTGACATCACAATAGCCTTCTAAAACAGCAGGTGATCCAGTAAACATGAGACCTAAATTCATTGTTCCTTTAAGATACTCCAATAAACGTCTGAATACACACCAATGACTCTCATTTGGATTATGAGGGTATCGTGCAAGTCTATTCACAGAATATGCAATGTCAGGTCTAGTGCAATTCATCAAATACATTACACTACCAATAATCCTAGCATATTCACATTGTGATACACTATCAAATTTATTTTTAGTCAATGTAACATGCGAGTCATATGGCGTACTTACTTGTTTTACATCATTGTGATTAAAATTTCTCAACATTTTCTCTACATAATGTTCTAGAGAAAGTAAATAACCCCCACATTTCTCCACTTACTTAAGACCAAGGATTAAGTTTGCCTTCCCCATGTCTTTCATATCAAAAACAGAGGATAAAAATGATTTTGTATCATTAACAACATTTATGTTGGTTCCAAATATTAACATATCATCAACATAAAGGCAAATAATGACACCATCACAATCATTAAATTTACTATATGCACAACAGTCACTTTCATTTACTATATAATCATTAGACACTAATGAATTATCAAACTTTTCGTGCCATTGTTTAGGTGCTTGATTAAGACCATACAAGGACTTTTTAAGCCTACACACTTTGTGTTCTTGACCTTTAACTATCATACCCTCTGGTTGTTTCATATAAATCTCCTCTTCTAAGTCTCCATTTAGAAATGCTGTTTTCATATCCGTTTGGTGAATAATAAGCTTGTGAATAGAAGCAAGTGCTACTAGGACTCTAATAGTAGTAATACTAGCAACCGGTGAGTAAGTGTCAAAGAAGTCTATACCTTCTTGTTGAGTAAACCCTTTTGCGACAGGCCTAGCCTTAAACTTATCAATTTTTCCATCCGCCTTTAGTTTCTTCCTAAAGACCCACTTACAACTGATGAGTTTACACCCTCTAGGCAAGTCTACCAATTCCCAGGTATTGTTACTTAGTATAGACTCAAGCTCACTATCTATGGCTTCCTTCCAAAACTTAGAATCTATCGATCTAATCGCATCTCCATAGTTTTGGGATCATCCTCTAAAATGAATGCTGTTATAAAGTCACTTCCAAATGACTTTTCTGTTCTTTGCCTCTCACTTCTTCTAGTTCATCAACCTCTTGTTCAACGAAGGATTTACTTGACTCACCTATCTCAAGTTTGGAGACACCATCGGATTGTCTATTCATAGGGAATATATGCTCAAAGAATTCAGCATCCTTAGATTCCAATATAGAACTATTATCTATAGTCATGAATCTATATGCTACACTATTTTGAGCATACCCGATGAATGCACAATCTCTTGTCGTAGATCCGATTTTACTTTTCTTAAAATCAGGAATGCCAACCTTGGCTAGACACCGCCACACTTTCAAGTAATTTAGGTTGAGAGCATAGCCTTTCCACAGCTCATAATGAGTTTTATCTAACTTCTTATGAGGTAATCTATTCAATATATGACATGCAGTTAAGATTGCCTCACCCCACATATTATCAGGCAATCCTGAGCTTACTAACATCGCATTCATCATGTTCTTCAACGTCCTATTTTTCCTTTCGGCTATTCCGTTAGACTAAGGCATATACGGAGGCGTTACTTCATGAATAATCCATTCTCTTCACAAAAATTTTGTAAAGAATCCGTACAATATTGACCACCCCTATCAGTCATAAGCCTTTTTATCCTTAAGTCTAGTTGATTTTCAACCTCATTTTTATAACTTATGAACTTAGACTCGGCCTCATCCTTATGACTTAATAAATACACTTTCGTATATCTGGAATAGTCATCGATAAAGGTAACATAATACCTTTTACCACCTTTACTCATGTGATTCTTAAAATCACCTAAGTCACTGTGAATCAAGCCAAGTTTTTGTGAGACTCTAGCAACTTTCTTAAATGGTTTCTTATGATGTTTTGCTTCAACACAGTGCTCACATTTGTTAAAGTTATCATCATCATAAGAAATTACATTCATGTACTTGAGTTTCTTTATTACTCCTATGTTTGCATGTCCTAGTCTAGCATGCCACATATCAAGAGACTCAACAAAGTAAACAGAACTAGATTCATCTTTATTATTACATCAAATAGCATCGAGTACAAGAAGACCCCCATTACAAAAACCTTTACCAATTATTTCTAGATAAGACTATTTTGTCAGACTCTAAAATAAGTTTAATGTTGGCCTTGTTCAGCAACACTCCGAAGATCAAGTTCCTACGCATGGCAGGAACATGCAACACATTGGTAAGCCCTAGTCTCTTTCCAGAGGTTAACTTAAGAAGCACCTTACCCTTTCCAAGAACTTGGGTACTATGTGCATCTCCCAAGAAAACTTGCTCATCACTACCTATTTCCTTGTATTCAAAAAATAGGTCTTTACTGGTAGCAATGTGTCTGGTAGCACCTGTGTCTACCACCCATTCCGTCAGCCAACAAGGTTTACCTCTGTTAAGACGACTGTCGCGATGATGTCGTCTCCTGCTCCTTTGGCCTCTACTAGATTCGCCTGGTTGCTCAGCTGGCCCTTTCGCTTCCTGCAGTTGACTGCTCGGTGTCCTGGCTTCCCACACACCCAGCAGACTCCCTTCATCTTGTTCTGGGCCTGCATAGCAACTTTCTTACCCTTTTGGTCCACCGTTGTAGCCACCATTGTTGTTGTGGAATTTGGGCTTCTTCGCACCATGCTCCACAATGTTGGCTTTGACTCCCTCTTCGCGGTGAGACTCATCTTCCATCCGGTTGTTCTCTTCGATGCGTATGTGTTTGATTACCGCATCTAGAGACAACTTGGAGTCGTCATGCTTTTCTCTCTTCTTGTATTTACTCAAAGAAGGAGGAAGTTTCTCCAACAGTGCCGCCGTCTGGAACATCTCATCGATCTTGATTCCTTCATATTCCAGATTATCCACCAACTGCTTGAACTGATGGATTTGATCATTGATCGGAGAATGATCAACTATCTGGAACTTTAGGAACTCACTCACCACGTACTTGCGTTTGTCCACATCTTCAGCACCATACTTGTTTTCCAGTGCTGACCATATCTCTTTTGTAGACGTAAACTTGACATAAATGTCAAATAAAGCGTTGGCCAGAAAGTGTAGTATATGGCCTCTGCAAGTAGTGTGTCTACGTCATATTTACGTGCCTCTATTTCATCAACTGGTTATCCATCTTGAGTACGTAAGAAACAGAGAGCATTTCCAAGAAGAATAACACTTTTGCTGCCCATCTCTTATAAAACTTGCCATCAAATGGCTCCATCTTGGACATATCCGGCAATGCTTGCTTCGATGCCATCATAGATTGCTTTAAGATTGCTGGGAAATTGATGGAAACAAGCAAGAATATGAACAAAGTATAAGTCGAGACGAGTTTCGTGATAACTCTGTTCTTAAAGCAATTTAGCCTCTACCAACGAACAAGGTAGACAACGAGGCTAATGCTTCCCAAGATATAACGGCTTTCTTCTTTTCCTTTGCTCTAGGAGAAGAAGATTGAACTTGATGTAGAAGAGAAGGAAAATGGAGAGTAGTAGAAGAAGAATGCTGAAAATGTTCTTAGTTTTGCAAGAATGTTATATATCATTTGAAGATAGCAAGATCTCCTATATATAGACCTTGGGGTGTATTAAAAGCCATGTTTTAAACTTATTTCAGCAGTTTTTCTACCAATTATGGCCGTTGTTTACCGTTTATAGGTGAAGGGAGATGATCCTTGGGCCAAAAGATGCAATTCAAAGTGAAGAGTTCTGTCTGTTGGCACATCGATCGATCACATCGATCGATCGATGCCTCTTTGATCGATCGATGTGATTGATCGAAGTTGGACAGAATGCTTCGGGCTTACATAGATCGATCACATCGATCGATCGACGTGAGCGATCTATGTTGGGCCGAAAGCTTCCAACATTGCAACACACTACATCGATCGATCGATGTCCTTTATATGGATCGATCGAAGTCCTCCAGAACACTTAACTTTATTCCAGTTTTCACCTGGTTCGATCCAGTCTAAACATATGGATCGATCCAAGTGACCTATTTCAAGTTCATAGAGTTCCAAACACCACATCAACCTCCCAAACAACCTCATATATGTTCTGTATAAGTTCGGAGCATACAATAAAGTACTTTAACGTACTTTTCCAACGGAAACATAATAGCTATACTGTTTCATGCACTCTTTCAGTTTCTTAACTTGCTTTTAAATCACTTAACTCCCGAAATTTTGTTATCACTTTATGATTATCATAGACTTGATTAGCAGCTGTTGTACGCATTTTAAATTTTTAAATTTGAACAATTGGAGATGCTTTTACTTGATTCACACTGACATAATTAGATATCTTCAGACATCTTAAACAAGACACTTGCTGACAAGAAAAAAAAACAGAAAGACAAACGCGACTTGATTACGTAAATATCAGGAAAATCAGATTTTAGGTGTCTTTTCATACATGCGTGTGGACTCATTCAATTTTGGCTTCTATCTCTCCTCTAATGAACTCAAAAATCACTCAACATTTTTACCTCTCCCTTGTGTAA
>AP025044.1:34459549-34477893 GCA_036186865.1 Eustoma russellianum
TAAGACACTTGCTGACAAGAAAAAAAAACAGAAAGACAAACGCGACTTGATTACGTAAATATCAGGAAAATCAGATTTTAGGTGTCTTTTCATACATGCGTGTGGACTCATTCAATTTTGGCTTCTATCTCTCCTCTAATGAACTCAAAAATCACTCAACATTTTTACCTCTCCCTTGTGTAATCTCACTATAACAAACTAGATTCCAATCAAGTCAAGCAAGAGTCAGTACTTTTCTTCTTAGTTTAAGTTGTTGCAATTGTACTTTCTTGAAGGGGTTAGCACTTATATCTCAGAAAAGGAACACAAGTTGACTCAAAACAAGTTGCTAAGACACTAAAAGAAAACATAAATTAAATTGATGTAACAATGGTTGAACCAAAAAATTGCTAAAAAATTGCTTGGACAATCCTTAACTAATCAAATCAGTATGTAACTATTTTCATGCAGTTTTAATTTTTCAAGCTACATAAAAACATCCACAATAGGTAAAAATCAGTTTACAGCAAATTAGATTTTGTAGGTTTTTAACTTTTTCTAGCTTGTTGCTGGAAAAGACGCATTTTACTTTAAGAACGAGTCACACATTTGAATTGTCACCAATATTCTTATGCCAATAACTAATTGTTGAAGATGTTGAGTTGATAAGACATAAGAGAAGATGCATTAGATCAGAGTAGGAGGTTTATTGTAGAAGTTGGTTTGTTGGTATGGAAGGTTGGCACGTCTGGTATGCTTAGCATGGTACTTGACACGCTTGGGTTGATACTTGACATCCTTGGCACGGTTGGCACGGGGTGAAGTGCAGTTGGCGCAGCAGGCGCGTCTGACACGCTGTTTGTTCTTGGCACGTTGGCAGCAGAACTGAAGATTGGTGCGTGCGTGCCATAGCAGATCAAGACTTAATCTACACGTGATAATTACATTCTAGTTGGTTCTATAGCTAGTATAAATACTTAAAATTGTTGTAAATAAGAAGAGTGTAGAAGAAGATACAAAATATCTTCAAACCGTTTTCTGTTTGTATGAATGCGCATCATTGGCGCCAATTTGCAGTTTTCACAAATTCTTCAAAATTTGCTTAGTTTTGATTCGTGTTTTCTGTTGATCATTACTTCAATTTAGTTTGTGAGCAGATTTTAACATGGTATCAGAGTTTTAGTTATCTACCATTGATTCTCTGTTCATCCTAGCTTGAGTTCTTCTCTGCAAAATTTATTCCGTACTCGATTAACTTACAACTTCGATTTGATCATGACAAGTGCACACGCTGCTTCCTCCAGTTCTCGTAATAATCATATCATCATCATCATCTGGACCCAGTATATCCCAACGACAGCAAAAGCTATCGTTAGAGTCGGGGGAGGGTAAGTGGTAGGCAGACAATACCTTTATCCTAAGGGATAGAGAGTCTGCTTCCAGTGAGACCCCCGACTCTATATGTACCTGCACTCATAATAATCATATGAACAATGAAAATCTATCAAACAATGCATA
Organism: Eustoma russellianum; assembly: GCA_036186865.1. Taxonomy (NCBI): domain Eukaryota; kingdom Viridiplantae; phylum Streptophyta; class Magnoliopsida; order Gentianales; family Gentianaceae; genus Eustoma; species Eustoma russellianum. Next base: position 34,461,047 of record AP025044.1, read on the forward strand.
TTACTTACATCCAAATGATAGTCCCGAGATCGTGCTTGTTCAGCCGCCACTCAATCCGCATAACTTCCATTCATGGAGCAGGACTTTCCAAATGGCATTGTTGGTGAAAAATAAGACATGCTTTATTGATAGCTCTATGCCAAAACCAGCACAGAATGATCCTCAATTTCACGCTTGGAGACAGGTAAACACCATGATCCAATCATGGATCATGAATTGCGTTTCTCCTTCGATTGCAGAAAGCATTTCGTGGTATGATAATGCGTTAAATGTCTGGAATGATTTAACCATGAGGTATGGTAGCGGTGATCCATTTAGATTGTCTGACTTGCTTTCTGACTTTTATGCTGTGAAGCAAGAGAATCTTAGTGTCAATGATTACATTACAAAACTGAAAATGCTATGGGAAGAATTGATTGCACTAAGATCCATTCCAAAATGTGATTTTCTCAGATGCACCTGTGATATTACTAGAAAAGTAAATGAGTTTATTGAGAATGATTATGTCTTAAAGTTTGTAAAAGGTCTAAATGAAGAATTCGATCCTGTGAGATCGCAGGTGTTTTTGATGATGCTCATGTCAGATATCAAAATTGTGTTTGCTATGGCCTTGAAATTTGGGAGAAAGTTGGTTAGCAGTAATACATCAGTTGGTTTTTCCAATGCTCCTACGGCCTTGATGATTAATAATGATGAATAGGAAAACTTTGTGGCTAATGCTTTTAGTAATAAACGGCAGGGACCAATGATAGGAGAGGAAATGAAAGGTTTAATCAGGAAGGTAACAAGAGGCTACAGTGTACTCATTGTGGTATGATTGGGCATACCAGTGATAGATGTTACAGGAAGCACGGTTTTCCACCTAGATTTAAATTTTAGAAACCAGGTGAATGTATCTGAAGTAATAGAGGAGAAGGTTGGACTTGGCAATGATTATCAGATGTCTGTGAATTCTGCTGGTTTATTAGCGCAACAAACCTCTAGTCTTACACCTAAACAGTTTAACAAACTTTTAAAATTGTTGGATACTGATGACAAAGTTGCAAGAAAAACAATGACTAAGGAACTCCATGGTGCTGTGATGACTGCACAGGTTGATAAGCCTAAAGGTAGATATTCTGGGAATATTGATTGTGTATGGATTTTGGATTCAAGTGCTACTGATCATATCTCTTATTCTCTGTCTTTGTTCCATTCTTATTATTCCATTAATCACGTTGCTATTAAGCTTCCAAATAATATTACAGTGGGTGCAACTCACAGAGGTATAATCAGACTGAATAGTGGTCTTGTTCTGAAGGATGTTTTACGTGTACCTTTATTTTCTTTCAATCTTGTCTCACTCACTAAGCTCACTGATTCCCCCAATCTACTTGTTTCATTTCATGACTCTTGTTGCTTTATTCAGGATCAGTTGTCTAGGAGGATGATTGGTTTAGCTAAAAAGTGTCATGGGCTTTACTACCTGCATGACTCCAGTTTGTCTATTCAAACTGAAGCTTCAAAATTTCCTCTGTTGCCTTCTGTTCTTTCCTCAACCAGCTTGGATTCAAATTCTTATCTCTGGCATGCCAGACTTGGACATGCTTAATTTGCTAGAATTCAGGAAATACACAAGCTGTATCCAGATGTTCCTTCTTTCAGCTTAGAAAATAAATGTACTGCTTGCCCGTTGGAAAAATTACAGAGAACTCCTTTTCCTGCATCTGTTACTAGCTCTAAGCTTCCTTTTGATATCATTCATGTAGATATATGGGGTCCTTATAGACATCCCACCATGTATAATCAAAAATATTTTCTGACCATTGTGGATGATTGTTCTAGATATACTTGGATATATCTACTGAAAGCAAAGTCTGAAGTTAGATCAATTTTGCAAAGTTTTTTTTTTCATTATGCTTATACTCAGTTTAATTCCCATATGAAAGTAATTTGAAGTGATAATGGGCTTGAGTTTAAGATGTCTGATTTTTACATGAAACATGGGGTTGTTCATCAGACCACTTGTAATTACACTCCTCAACAGAATGGGGTAGTAGAAAGGAAACATCAACATCTTCTTGTTGTGGCTAGAGCTCTCAGGTTTCATGCTTCCTTGTCTATAACGTATTGGGGTTTTTGTCTTCAGCATGCCATATACTTGATAAATCTCGTAGCATCACCTATTCTCCAGCATATGACTCCATATGAGATAATCATATACAGCCTACATATAGTCATTTGAAGGTTTTCGGTGTTTAGCTTTTGCTTGTGATAACAGTCCACAGAAGCCTAAGTTTGAGCCTAAGTCTATACCCTGTGTGTTCCTTGGGATACCCATGAATGTATAGGGGTTATTTCTTCAGAGTATTGCTGATAAATCTGTGTTTGTCTCCAGTGACGTTTTATTTCATGAAGAATCTTTTCCCTTTTCAGATGCCACACTACTGCAAGCAACCTCAGTTCCAGTTACTCAGGAGTTAGTAGACAATCCTTCATCATCTATTCAAAGTCCACCTCAGCTGAACCCTTTGCACATTATTCCTCACACTCCAGATGCTTCACAGTCACAAAATTCTGAGTCACCTTCAATTTCACTAACTTCTGCATCTTCCAGTGATGATTCTCCTACACCTTGTGAAATACCAGTTACACAATTGCAAGTAAAATTGCCTCCCATGTTACCTGCTGAGGTGACTTCACGTGAAGTGTTTGGTCAAAGACCTGCCAGACCTAGACATACCCCTTTTTATTTGCAGGACTATTAGTGTGGTCTTTCTTCCTCACCTCATTCTTCTTGTCAGTCACTTGTCTCATCCTCTACACCTTATCCCATACAACTGTATCATTCTCTTGAAAGTCTGTCTTCTGAATATGAGTCATATACTATTAATATTAGCCTTGAACAAGAACATGTGACTTATCAACAGGCAGCTGCATCAGTGCCTTGTAGGAAGCCATGCAAGTTGAACTAGCAGCTTTGGAGGCTAATAACACTTGGAGTATTGTTCCTTTGCCACCTGGAAAACAGCTTATTGGATGTAAGTGGGTGTATAAGATAAAGAGAAAGGCTGATGGCTCGGTGGAAAGGTACAAGGCAAGACTTGTGGCCAAAGGGTACACTCAACAGCCATGTATAGACTATACAGATACATTTTCTCCTGTGGCTAAGATGACTTCTGTACGTCTTCTTCTTTCCTTGGCAGCTGTGAATAACTGGCATGTGCATCAATTGGATATCAATAATGCCTTTCTTTATGGTGACTTGTACCAGGAGATTTATATGACCTTACCACCAGGGGTTGAATCTCCTATATCCAATGCAGTTTGTAAACTTCAGAAGTCATTGTATGGACTTAAACAGGCTAGTAGACAATGGAATAAAAAGCTCACTCTTTGCTTGTTGTCTCAGGGGTTTCAACAGTCCAAGAATGATTATACTATGTTCACAAAGAAATCCTCAGGTTCCTTTATAGTATTGCTCGTTTATGTTGATGATATAATAGTGGCTAGTGATTCCTTGCTTTTGATACAGAGTCTCAAGGATCATCTCCATTCTACATTTCAGATTAAAGACTTAGGCACCTTAAGATATTTTTTAGGTCTTGAGGTGGCAAGGTCTTAGGGGGGAATTATGATATGTCAAAGAAAATATACAATGGAGTTGTTAGAAGAGACAGGGTTCTTGGTGTCAAACCTGCGGTGACACCTATGGAACAAAATCTAAAGCTTGAGCATAATGACTCACCTTTGTTTCCTAATGTATCAACTTATAGAAGGCTTATTGGTAAACTGCTATACCTCACTATTACTAGACCTGACATATCCTACAGTGTTCAACAGTTGAGCCAGTTTTTGGACACCCCTGCAGAGTTGCATATGAAGGCTGTAAACAGGTTGCTGAGGTATTTAAAAGGAAGTCCTGGACAAGGCTTGTTGTTCCCTAGTACAGGGTTAAAATTACTTAAGGCCTATGCTGATTCTGACGGGGTGGTTGCTCAGAAACCAGAAGGTCCATCACAGGTTATTGTATGTTCTTTGGGGATGCTTTAGTGTCCTTCAGAAGCTAAACATAGGTCACTTGCTACAGCTGCATGTGAGATACAGTGGTTGCTCTATCTTATGAAGGATCTAGAGGTAAATCAGGATCAACCTGTGGAGTTGTTTTGTGACAACAAAAGTGCAATCTATATAGTTGAAAATCCTGTATTTCATGAAAGGAAAAAACATATAGAAGTGGATTGTTATGTTGTCAGAGACAAGTTTCAGGTGGGTGTAATCAAACCGATGCCTGTTAAGACAGGCTATCAGGTGGCAGATTTGTTTACAAAGACATTGACCTCAAAGAGATTGCAATTCTTGACTTCAGCTGTAGGAGTATGTAATATCTATAAGAAGTCAGAATTGAGGGGGGGTGTTGAAGATGTTGAGTTGATAAGACAGAAGAGTAGATGCATTAGATCAGAGTAGGAGGTTTATTGCAGAAGTTGGTTCGTTAGCATGGAAGGTTGGCACGCCTGGTATGCTTGGCATGTTACTTGGCATTCTTGGGTTGATACTTGGCATCCTTGGCACGGTTGGCACGGGGTGAAGCGCAGTTGGCTCAGCATGCGCGTCTGGCAAGCTGTTTGTTCTTGGCACGCTGGCAGCAGAACTGAAGATTGGTGCGTGCGTGCCATAGCGGATCAAGACTTAATCTACACGTGCTAATTACATTCTAGTTGGTTCTATAGCTAGTATAAATACTTAGGATGGTTGTAAATAAGAAGAGTGTAGAAGAAGATACAAAATATCTTCAAACCGTTTTCTGTTTGTATGAATGCGCATCATTGGCGCCAATTTGCAGTTTTCACAAATTCTTCCAAATTTGCTTAGTTTTGATTTATGTTTTCTGTTGATCACGACTTCAATTTAGTTTGTGAGCTGATTTTAACACTAATATTGGTTGCAAGGATCAATATGGTTTTTCAAGAATTAAATTCGAACAAATATAGGCTAACTTCTCTTTTTTACTTGCAATTACTTTTGAATTTCAAGAACTTGACTTTAAAACCCGATTTTGCTATTCTTCCTTTCTTTCAATATCTCAGTATGTATATCATTTCACGATTTTTTTAATTTAATATTTTTTTTTTGCTAAATATGGCTAGCAGATTTTGCTTCTCTCTTGGCTCACAGCGTCACATTTTGGAATAATTTGGTATTAATTTAGGGTTTGCTTTGCATGAAGCTAGGGCTAGGTCTTTTTGTCCTCTTTGGGCGTTTCTAGGCTTATAGAGTTAAGGTTTGGGTGATTTAGGGTGCAAACACGGTTTGGAGTTTTTTAGGGCAGAGTTGGGGTTTTTGTTGACCTAAATTAAGTGGAAAGAGTTTTAAGATTTTTGTGGATGATGAAGCTGGACATTCACCAAGGGTCTAGACGACCTCAAATTCGCTCCGTCAGTTAACTTGAAGAGTTGTTAACTGGGTCCAAAGTTTGTAGCTGGAATAGCCTTTAAAATACCCTGCACAAGAAAGCACAGGTCAGAGGTCCCGAGGGGTTGGCCCCGGGAAAAATCCTCCGACGCTCAAGTCAGTTTGGGCCATATCTCACTGAGATTATAATTTAGAAGGTGAGTTAGGAGTTTCTCACAGTATATTCCGAAGAGCAAAGGTTATGAGCTTGCTTTAGAGTATCAACGTTTGAATTCCGGATCCCCTTCTTTGTCTTGGTTGGTTTGATTTTGTAGACCTTTTCTCGCCTTTGGCCTCTGATAGGGATAAGACGTTTGCTTGGGGCAGAAAGCCTAAGACGCTGTAGGTCTGCTGATGTGATCAGTGGTATGACTGATGTGATCAGTGGTCTGACTGATGTGACTAATAGGCCGGCTGTTGTGACTTTGGCGTGTTCGGAAAGAATAAACCAGCTGTAAACACTATATTTGAATTGCACCTCTGTTTGAGGGTCCCGCGAAGTAATGTTGTGATGGGTTCCTTTACCGAAGTGCCCAACTTAACTTTGCCGAAGTGCAAGATCAAGTCTTGCCGTAGTGTATGACTAGGCCTTGCCGAAGTTCATGACTTGGCCTTACCCAGTTGAAGTGGTCTGAAGTGCTGCATTTGGACATAAGCTGACGTTGATGCCGTGGTGCAAGCCTTGGCATATTCTTCGCTGTTATAAAAGCGTCATGATGCCCCGCTGAGGTGCAGCCGAGGTTGAACAGCCATGCTTGGGCGCTGTACTGCTGAACTGCAATACTTTGAGTGCTGAGCTACTAGAGTTGAACCATTGACTGTTGTCTAACAGACGACTTAATTATAGTTTATCATTTGCCCCCAGATTTTGTGTGGCTGAGCTGAATTGCAAAGGCAGACAAATCTTGTTCTAGTGAACCTGTGACGTGGCGGATCTACATTAACTGGGCAGTTATCCCTTAATCCACGTAGTTACTCCCACTTTTAATGGAAGCGCTAATTCCTACATCTCATCATTATGTTTTTGGCGGTTTCAGCTCCCGAGGGGGGAAAACATTAATCGCTGCCTCTTCGAATTTTCAAACGAAAAGTTGTGACCTTTCGTTTTCTCTCATTTATAAATAGAGACAATTTCCCCAATTCATTCTTTTCTTCTTCCTTTATTCTGCATTCTCTATTCATCTTCTCCATCTTTGAAGCCTTTCCGGTGCTCTTCCTTTCAGTCCAACCCTTCATATTTCTGTAAGCATTCTTTCAACTTACTCATGGCTTCCGTTGTTACAACCCCTTCTTCTTCGGATTCCCAAAACATGTATACTCCCTCTTACCCAGAGGATCTGGAGGGTGACTGTGAGGTTCAATCCCTCCATGAAAAATCTGATTCCGATGGGGACAACCATCCTTTAAGGAGGTTACGCCTTACTGGGGGACCTTCTTCGGTTGCTGCCACATCTTCCGCCTTAGTACCCCTGCCATCTCTTGACAGGGGTTCTCCTTCTCCTCTAGTGCAAGCTTCACCCTGTACTTTAAAGATGGATGACATCCCTCTTCTTTGCAATGAGTTTAATATTGACATAGACATCTTCTCCCCAATTTTGCCTCTTTCTCATCAATTTGTCTATGATCCACCCGTTGGGTATAAGGCAATTTATGAAGAATACTTCAGGACAGGGTTCGACCTTCCTGTTCCTGGCCCCCTTCTTCAGATTCTTGACTTTTACCATAAGTATGAAACTCTTGGCTCCTCTGCCTTGGCCTTAATCTTGGGTATGTTTATAGTTCTAGTCGTGTATTGACTGTTTTTAATGTTATGAACATCTTTTGACTAGTTTGTCGTTGCATTTTTCAGGAACCATGGTGTTTGAGCGTCTCGCGAACTTGAAGAAAATGGTTCCCAAAAAGAGGAAGAGAGAGGATGAACCAACCTCTTCCTCTGATCAGCCTTCTTCCAAGGCCTTGCCTGCTCCCCCAGCTGCTCCTCCCATGAAACAAGGTAAAGGAGAAACATTTCTTCATTGTTGCTGTTATTTGATTTACTTGATTTCAGTGCTTCTAACTCAAGTTTTTTCATTGCAGCTAAAACTTCTACTGGCACTTCCACTTTCCCCCAGAAGTCTCTTCAAGTTGCAGCTCAGTCCTCGAAGAAGAAAACTTCTGGGGCCCCAGCCTTGCCCTCCAAATCCGGGGCAAAGGCCGGGGGAATTGTCAAGAAGACTGGCCCTCCTCCAAAGGTTAGCATCAAGGCTCCTCGAGCCAAGGTGACTCCACCAAATGTGTCAACCAACATCGTCCAAGATCCTAAAGCACCTACCTCTAATCCAGTCCTGGCTACCCCAGCTAATGATCCAATTCCTGCAGCACCAGTTTCTATTCAAGCTCCATCAGCCCCAATCTCTCCTCCAAGAGGGGTAATCATCCGAGATCCCAAGGATGTCCCTACTGGAGGAGTGGAAATCACTTCAGGAGAGGCCTCCCCCTAAAATCCTTTTGGGAAAATGCCATATGAGGGGAAGCCCTCTCATCAATTCGTGGATGGAGAAATCTGGTGTTCGGAGTCATGGACACTGCTGCCCATCCGGTGTGGCAAGGAAATTGGAAGACTTGCCTGTGCTGCCCGTGGATGGGGACTTTTTTGCTCGCCAGGACTGGGGGACTGCTTTCGACACTTATTACAGAAACATGTCCCTGGTGAGTTTTTTGTTTACTGAACTCCACAATCCTCTTTCTTAAATTATCTGGATGATGAACTGATCATGGTGGTTGCTGTAGTATCGTGCTCAGGAGTGTGATATGCTGAGCAAAGCTGAGGAGCTGCGCAAATTGGTGGTAAGGCTCTCTGAGGATAATGCTGAACTGAAGAGGGCCAATGATGCATTTGCTGAGACATCAATGCCCGATGACTCCAGAATGGATGAGATAGATGCTGAGCTGAAATCGTTGAGATCAGAACTTGACTCAACGAAATCAGAGTTGGACTCCTTAAGGTCTGAAAACTCCAATCTGAGAGAAGGAAAAGAGGATTCAGACACTCAGCTGGCAGTGGTCAATTCACAAACGGATGAACTGAAGAGAGTGATCTCTGAGTTAGAGCTGGAATCTGCCAAGACACAGGCTGAGTTGGAGTCCTCTCAGAAGGGACTCCATAGTGCTAAACAAGCAATGTCCCAGCTAAAGAGCCAGTCTGAAGCAGATCAGAGGATAAAAGACGAACTGGCTCAGCAGCTTGCAGCGGAGAAAAAGATTACAGCTGATCTGGCTCAGCAACTTGGAGCAGAGAAGAAGAGCAAGGCTGAGCTCATTTCCCAATTTGAGTCTCAAGCTGAAGAGATCAAGAGATCTGTAGTTGCCGAGTTCAGGAAATTTGAATACTTTGAGGAAAATTTGATGGAGATGCAAGCTGCTGTTTTGGCAATGGGACAAACTTGTGCAATTAACGCTTGCCGAGAAGCTTATCCAGACCTGGATAAGGAGCATCCTGAACTTGCTGATCTCCATAATTCTGAGGCCGAAGCTGTGTTTGAAAAGCTCCTTGAACAATTTCAGGAAGGCATTGACCTCAGAGAAACCGGCCAGGAGGAGGGGCAGTAGTCTAGGATTTTTTCTCTCTTGTAATTTTTTGTAGTTGTAATAGACCATATACTTAATAAAAATCCTTTTTTCCCAACTCCTATTCTTCAGCTTGTTTCAGTTTCTTTTGTCTTCGGCATGTGGAGTCTTATTCGCTCTGTCTCAATAGTGAACGCAAATATTTGTCCTCAGCTTTGCAAAAGCTTTACTTGCTCTATTTCAATAGTTATGCAAGTATTTGTCTTCAGCTTGCTCTATGTCAATAGTTTGCAAACATTTCTCTTCTGCACTGCGAAGTTTTGTTTGCTCTATTTCAATAGTTATGCAAGTATTTGTCTTCAGCTTGCTCTCTGTCAATAGTTTGCAAACATTTCTCTTCTGCACTGTGAAGTTTTGTTTGCTGTATTTCAATAATTATGCAAGTATTTGTCTTCAGCTTGCTCTATGTCAATAGTTTGCAAACATTTTTCTTCTGCACTGCGAAGTTTTGTTTGCTCTATTTCAATAGTTATGCAAGTATTCGTCTTCAGCTTGCTTTATGTCAATAGTTTGCAAACATTTCTCTTCTGCACTGTGAAGTTTTGTTTGCTCTATTTCAATAGTTATGCAAGTATTTGTCTTCAGCTTTCTCTATGTCAATAGTTTACAAATATTTCTCTTCTGCGCTGCGAAGTTTTATTTGCTCTATTTAAATAGTTATGCAAGTATTTGTCTTGAGCTTGCTCTATGTCAATAGTTTGCAAACATTTCTCTTCTGCACTACGAAGTTTTGTTTGCTCTATTTCAATAGTTATGCAAGTATTTGTCTTCGGCACTTGGCTTCGCCAAAATATTTTCCACTGGAATGAAGTGCAGCTCAGCCACGTTTTAACTCGCCGATGACAATGACTTTTAGATAAAGCAAAACCTGTTAGTTAATCCATTTAGGCAAAACGAATGAACCGCAAACCGACTTTGTCACGAACATTGTTCCATTCAATCTTCAATACCAATGGTAATAATTTACATTCTTCTAACACTGCTAGAAAAAGAAAACCATGAAAGACTTCTCTGGAAAAACCACTCAGGCCTGCTGAGGTGAAATTCTTCACTGATGTAGAAGCCTTAAATGAGTAGAATGCCAAGTCCTTGGTAAAGTTTTGCCTTCCAAGGTTTGTAACTTGTAAGCCCCATTTGAGCACACCTCTTCTATTCAATAAGGTCCTTCCCACCAAGGATTGAGAGCCCCACTTGGTGCTGCATGGCTTACTTTGTTGTTACGCAACACCAAGTCCCCCACTTGATAGAATCTTGGCCGTACTCGAGAGTTGTAATATTGCGCAATTAGATTTTTGTATTGAGCCATGCGGACATGTGCCTGCTCCCTTTTCTCTTCCAGTTCATACAAATTCAACCGTAACTCTTGGTCATTGATTCCAGCAGAGTAATAATTTGTTCGGGTAGAGCTGGAACCAATTTCGGCTGGGATGACTGCCACAGTGCCATACACTAAGGAAAATGGTGTTTCCTTAGTAGAGGTAGAAGGAGTAGTTCGATATGCCCATAATACACTTGGGAGCTCCTCTACCTAACTTGCTCCAATCTGATATAGACGTTTTCGCAGTCCATCCTTGATTGTTCTGTTGGCTAACTCAACCTGCCCGTTAGCTTGAGGGTGCGCTACCGAAGTGAATCGTTGTTCAATTTTGAGCTCGGCGCACCAACTCTTAATAAGGTCATCAGCAAATTGCTTCCAGTTATCTGATATAAGAACTTGTGGAAGGCAAAAACGACATATGATGTTCTTCCACAAGAATTTCTTGACCTGATTTCCCGTTATTTTGGCTAAGGGTTCTGCTTCCACCCATTTGGTGAAATAATCAATAGCCACAACCAAGAATTTGACTGATCCTGGAGCTTGGGGTAGAGGTCCAACAAGATATATCCCCCATTGTACGAATGGTCAGGGACTTGAAATAGAGGTGAGCTCCTGACTTGGCAAATGTGTCATAGTAGCATTGACTTGGCATGCTAGACATTTTTTGACCAATTCCTCTGTATCCCGCCGCAGAGTGGGCCAGTAGTATCCAGCCAGATAGCATTTCCTTGCCAACGACCGGGCACCAGAATGATTTCCGCAGATTCCTTGGTGCATCTCTTGAAGGATGTAATCTCCCTCCTCATTGGTCACGCATTTTAACCAAGGCTGCGAAAATGATTTTTATATAGGTGGTCGTTGAAAAGGACATACCTGGTTGCCTGCAGACGAAGGCGCCGAGCTGCATGCTTGTCCTCGGGCTGAACTCCATGCTGCAAGAAATTAACAAGTTCGTCCATCCAGGTGTTGCGATAGTCCACTTGCAGCACTTCATTTGCATCATAAGCACGATGCTTTACCAGCTCCACAACTATCTTCTTCCCCAAAGTCGTTGAAGTAGATGATGCTAGTCGAGATAACACGTCAGCTCTCTTGTTGGCAGATCTGGGGATATGCTCGATGCTGAAGTGCTTAAATGCCTATCCGAGCTGCAGCACTTTAGCCAAATATTTTTTCATATTTTCCTCCTTGGCTTCGTAATCCCCATTGACCTGAGAAACAATCAGCTGCGAATCGCTTCAGGAGATGATTTGTTCTGCCTCCAACTTTCTTGCGAGGCCTAGTCCTGCTATGAGGGCCTCGTATTCTGCCTCGTTGTTAGTTGATTCAAAATCAAATCGCAAGGCTTACTCAAATTCTTCTTTATTGGGGTTGATGATCAGGAGTCCTGCTCCACAACCATCTTTGGAGGAAGACCCATCCACATATAAAGTCCATTCAGCCACTGGCTTGATATCTTCCTCCACGGATATTCCTTCAGCTATGAAATCTGCCAATGCCTGGGCTTTGATGGAAGTTATTGACTTGTATTGTATATCATACTCTGCAAGCTCCACAGCCCAATTTGCAGCTCGGCCGGATATGTCTGGGTTAGCCAACCAGATCGGAAAAAGCACTTCCACAATGAATTTTATAGCCAACAATTTCTTGACTTCTCCTTCAATGACCTTATTCCGTTCTGGTGCGAAATGTCGCTTCTTCTGTTTCACTGGCTTTGCTAAAGGATCAACATTTTGTTTATGTTCAGATAGATGTGGAGGTATCCCAGGCATATCCTCCGTAGTCCAAGCAAAGATAATCGCAAATTCTCTCAACAGATCCTGCAGCTGAGCTAGCAGTTCAGATGGCATCCAAGTCCCAATTTTTATAACATTTTCAGGTCTGCTCGGATCTAGAATGAAATCCTGCACTGTATCATCCGACTGTAAATGCTCCTCGTCTGAAGGTATCAGTTCATCAAGACTGACTTGCTGAACTGATTCATTCCCCTTAGTGGCAATGGCGTAGCAACTCTGTGCCACTTGTGTATCACCCTGGATTGTAGCCACTCCCCATGGAGTGGGAAACTTCATGCTGACGTGCAAGGGTGATACAATGGCCTCTAATACCACTAAGGCTGGGCGGCCCAATATGACGTTGTATGGGGATACGTCCTTGATAACCAGAAAGTCTATCCATATGCATCGATAGGCAGGGGGTTTGCCAAAACTGCAGCTGAGCGTGACCAGACCTGCTGGCCGCACTGCAGCTCATGTGAATCCATACAAGGACGAGGTAACTGGTTTCATCAAGGAATCGGGTAAACCAAGCTGCTGATACACCCGATAAAACATTATATTAACAGTGCTGCCGGTATCCACATAAACGCGTCGGACCTGCACAACTTTATCTGGAGGAAGGTGCACACACAACTCTATCACTAAACCTGTGTCGTTGGAGTCTAGAGGAATGGGATCTTCTGGACCATAAGTCAGCTCTTTTGTCATCTTGGCTCTTTTAGCTGGTGAATCTGATGAGGTTCCCGAGGAAATAGGTGCTCCTTGGCCTGAGTGAGGTGGGCCTCCAAAAATTGTATATATAATAGCATTGACTTGGGGCTGACCTGCAGCCCCTCGCCTTCCATGTTCTCCATCATCCTCATTTCTGCGGTGCCGAGGTGGAGACTCGGGGCGGCATTTGTCTTTCTGGGGATCCCTGTAGAAATCCAGACGGTTGTTCAGGCGTGATCGAGGGTCATAGAACTGTTTTAAATGTCCCTATTTGATAAGTCGTTTAATAGCCTGAGCCAGCTGCCTGCAATCCTCAGTATCATGCCCGATATCTCTATGGTAGGTGCAATAGTATTTAGGATTCCTTTTCACCCTAGGCCCGTTCAGAGGCTCTGGCTCTATCCTCAGACCATCTTTTTCCGTGACGGCCAGAATATATTGTTGTGAAGCCAACAGTGGTAATCCCTCCCTACCACATTCGTCCTTTTCGCCTATACGATCAAACGCACTGCGCCAATCACGGTTTTTTCCTTCATGTCGCCGATCTTCCTTTTTCGAAATGGGTCGGATTTCTTGCCAGGCTGCATGCTCGGCTTCTCTCTTTAATCTGTTTGCCTCCTCCCCTCGGGCAAACTGATGAGCTTTCTCTAAGAATTCTCTTAGAGTTGTAGGTCCCTCTTCAGCCAATTGGGAGAAGAGGCAATCAACTCGAAGTCCATTAATGAAGGTCGCGCTTTGACGCCTTCATTTCTGTCACTGACCTGCAGTGACTCATCTGAGAAACGTTGCATATACTGCAACACAGATTCGTTTGGACCTTGCCTCAAGGTCATTAGATGGGATGAGTTCTTCACAAACGGGATGCTGGACACAAACTAAGACTTGAACTTCTGTGCCAGCTGTTTAAAAGACTTCACAGATTTTGATGGAAGCTCTTGGAACCATCTCCTGGCCTTTCCTCTTAAATATAAGGGGAAAGTCTTGCAACGCAAAGGGTCTGGGATGTTTTTCAGACTCATAGCCGTTTGAAACTGGAAGAGATGGTCTGTTGGGTCTGTGGTTCCATCATAAGTGTCCATCTTTGGCACCTTGAAGCTGTCCGGTGCCAAATATTCTGTTATATCCCAGGAAAAAGGACTTTCCTGGACTGCTTGGACAAACTCATGCCTGTGCTCTTCATAATAAGCCCTCGGCCTACGAGGCACTTCTTCGTCCCTGGGACACTTTTCAAAGACTTGGACCTCACACTTAAGTGAGGTCTGGACATATGCTCTGACTCCACAGATGGAGCTTTGAAACTATGTCTTCTAGCATCCACCATAAATCCTTTATGCGGTCTAGAAGAGTGGCCTTGCGATACTTCTCTCTGAGGAGGAGGTGTGTCAACCTCCATATTTTGCACCTCCGACTGCTTGCCTTTGAGATGCCGTACCATGGTTTCGAACATTTCCATTTTCTTAGCAACGTATTTCATCGCTTTCTCTCTTACTTCCCTTTAAGCTTCTGGGACAGGATCACGATTAGGCATAGGAGATTCAGGTACCCGAGAAACCTGTTCTGGGGCAGCAGAACGTGTAACCATGCTCCATGGCGGGTTGGATGATTCACCCAAATCCTCTCGACGTCCTTTTGTCATAAGTAGACGTTGGTTGTCTTGTGTTCGAACTCTTTTACTGGGTTAAGGGACTAAGGGGCCCTCCTTCTAGCGCCAAATGATGAAGCCGAATCTTCACCAAGGGTCTAGACGACCTCAAATTCGCTCTGTCAGTTAACTTGAAGAGTTGTTAATTGGGTCGAAAGTTTGTAGCTGGAATAGTCTTTAAAATACCCTGCACAAGAAAGCACAGGTCAGAGGTCCCGGGGGGTTGGCCCCGGGAAAAACCCTCCGACGCTCAAGTCAGTTTGGGCCATATCTCACTGAGATTATAATTTAGAAGGTGAGTTAGGAGTTTCTCACAGTATATCCTGAAGAACAAAGGATATGAGCTTGCTTTAGAGTATGAATATTTGAATTCCGGATCCCCTTCTTTGTCTTGGTTGGTTTGCTTTTGTAGACCTTTTCTCGCCTTTGGCCTCTGATAGGGATAAGACGTTTGCTTGGGGCAGAAAGCCTAGGACGCTGTAGGTCTGCTGATGTGATCAGTGGTATGACTGATGTGATCAGTGGTCTGACTGATGTGACTAATAGGCCGGCTGTTGTGACTTTGGCGTGTTCGGAAAGAATAAACCAGCTGTAAACACTGTATTTGAATTGCACCTCTGTTTGAGAGTCCCGCAAAGTAATGTTGTGCTGGGTTCCTTTACCGAAGTGCCCAACAAAACTTTGCCAAAGTGTAAGATCAAGTCTTGCCGTAGTGTATGACTAGGCCTTGCCGAAGTGCATGACTTGGCCTTACCCAGTTGAAGTGGTCTGAAGTGCCGCATTTGGACATAAGCTGACGTTGATGCCGTGGTGCAAACCTTGGCATATTCTTCGATGTTATAAAAGCGTCATGATGCCCCGCTGAGGTGCAGCCGAGGCTGAACAGTCATGCTTGAGCGCTGTACTGCTGAACTGCCGTACTTTGAGTGCTGAGCTACTAGAGTTGAACCGTTGACTGTTGTCTAACAGACGACTTAATTATGGTCTATCAGTGGAGAATTAGGGTTTTTCTTTAATGAGTAAAAGGTGGCTATGGTTAGGGCTTTTCCAAAGAGATTTAAGGATAAGGTTTGAACAATATGTAGATTTTATATGCCCGAGCCAAGAAGCTACGGTTTTGGGTCTACAATTTTGGGTTTGTTGGATGTTTTAATGCAATGTAATTCCCCAAAATGCACCACTCGAATCACAATTCAACAAGATCAACTAAAAGCTTCAAGACAATCAGACCAATTAAAAACACAGATAGCTATTTAAAAAACAATAGCTGACTTTCTGTGAATTTTGAAAATAAACCCAAGAGTAAAATATATATGTATATAAATTTATATATGTGTGTGTATATATATGTATGTATGTGTATATATATATATTTTTTAAAGTATATATATATATATATATATGTAAATGTATATATATGTATATGTATATATTCTTAATGAACATTCAGCAAGAAAAGTTGGAGCCTTTGCTGCAAGCATGCAAGATATGGAATTATGATTGGAAAAAGACTTGATCAAAACAAGATCAACAATAACAACATTACCCATTGTCTTAGAAACTCTAGACTATAGTGGGGTAGGGAGTTCGGATGTACGCAACCATATAAGAAGTGCAACAAATTTAGTGATTCATTTTGTTTTATTATATCATATTTCAAAATCAAGAAAGAATGTATACTTTACTCTATTGGAAATGAAAACATAATAGGAATTTAAGAATGTTCACTTCCTAATATTTCAGAATCAAGAAAGAATGTTCATTTATGATTTTAACAACAAGACATAAAAAAGCACGACTTCATGGACGTTTTTGGACTAGAAGCAAGGAACGTTGTCTTCCTCCTACTTTTTAGATGAAGGTTCTACTTTCTAGAAGAATATCTCCTAAATTGTAACATAAGATGAATCAGACCAGAATTACTGTGGAAATTGTAGGACTGGCACGTTTCTTTTACTTGATAAACTAATAAAAATGATTGAAAACGTATTAAATAAAAGTAGAAGCCATTTAGGTCAAAGTAACACCATACAAGACTCAAAATCTATTTCAATTCCATTTATGATTTGATGTCAACGCACCCTGCTCACCATATTCTACATGATGACATCTTGATACCCTCATTAGCTTACATAATGTCCAATAAAATAACAAAAGTAGACCTTAATTACAAGTTAGTGGAATAGTTCAATTAGACTTCAAATTAGCAAATCAAGTTTTTTAACTTCTTGACATATGACATTGCTATGAAGCTTTCATCAACACAGATTGATCCATTTTTTGATGTTTGAATGAGTTTTGCAACGTTATTTGGATCACCAAAATTCGAGAAATATATAGCTTAAGATATGACCTTTAC
>AP025044.1:34478488-34510215 GCA_036186865.1 Eustoma russellianum
TGGAATATTGTCATAAACCCATCCCTCCAACCCATACTTGTCAAAAGTTTATCTCCCACCCCATTCCCCACTAGCACGGCCGCCCACACCCCTTAGGAAAAGAAGAAATTTTATTTCTCCTTCGACCCCTCACATAATTACAGCTTTAACCCAATATTCTATCTTCTCTCCTAGAAACTCAAGAAAACTCCAACACCCTCTCCTTTACCCCCCTTGGCCGAAAATTGCATAGATAACAAGGATAAGATTTTCTTCTCTTTTCTTCACACCAACATTATTCAAATCAAGCTCCCTAAACACTCCATCAACTAAGAAAGATTCAAGAAGGTTGTAGTATCTAGAATCAAAAGCAATCAAGTTAAGAACTTCATGAAGCTTAAGTTGAATTCTTTCATCTATTTAGTTTCATAAGTTGTCCACTAATCCTTTCATTTTTGGACACCAAAACTGTACACCCAAGGAAGAAGGAGAAGAAGTGTTTCTTCAAATTAAAGTGAGGATCATCTCTTAGTGTAAGAAAGTGAATCAAGGTAATACTCATCCTAGATCCTTCATGGATTTTCAAATTCATATCAAAATTGGATCATCATATAGTATGTTGAAGTTTTGACCATAAGAATATGAAAGATCTATTTTTATAAGTGACATATATATACATATATATATATATATATATATATATATATATATATATATATATATATATACACACATATATATATATGGATATCCCATATACACGGCCACACACACCCATTTATATAAATTTTATAAAAAATTAGATGAAATGAGTAGCCCTAAGATGTGTACAAAGAATACAACTTTAGTTGATTTGATTATGTTTTCTTTTATTATGATCATCAAGTTTGTATTTCTATGTATTCTTAGTGTTCATATGTTTTAAGATCATGTCTTTAACATGTTTATGTATGCATCATAAGCATGACTTATATACATGGTCTCAGTGGTTGTATGATGATCATCATCTTCATATATACACCCACATACCACACGGCCAAGTGGCCTATTTGGGTACTCCACTTGAGCTTCATCATTTCCATCTTTAAGATGTGTATTTAGATGATGATTATGACTTAAAGAGTACACTTTTATGATTTCCATTATGTTTATGTTCACGTATTTGGTTAAGGTTATAATTGTAGAATTAGGTACAAAGGAAGGAAGACAACATGTATATGTTGAATATAGAAATGAACAACACATAACATGGATATATGAAAGGAAGAAAAAATGAGATATGCATATATATAATAAAGGCCAAACTTTTGACCATATAGAAGTAATACAATAAAATGAAATATGACATGTTAAAGAATATATATATTAGTATAGTTACACATATATATACACGGCCCATTGAGTGTATTAAAGATATAAATTAATTATATAGGTTATATATACATATATATAAGTGTATTACTATGAAATATATATATATATATATATATATATATATATATATACATATGTATATATCTATTTCGGCCTTAAGGCCATTTAAGAACCAAAATTACTTAAGTTAAATGCTATGGACACTTATATGTAAAATGTATAATAATGAATAAAGTATTGCAAAAGTAGGTGTTGTATGTGACAAGTTAAAGGAGTTAGTAATTAAGTATTCGAATTACCTAGGTGTGGAAATATGAATCGCATATAGAGAATACAAATTAAGAAGGTGGTGTTAAATGGAAAAAGATGAAAAAGGGGCTGTTTTGGTTGCTATGGCTGAATGGCCACTTTTGATGGTAAAAGTGGTATTTCCCTTAAGTTATGATATGTAGGATGTAAATATGCAAATGATGCTTGATGATAAGTTGTAGTATGACCAAAATCATATTGCACGAAAATAAAGTTTGAAAAGTTATGTCTTTGCATCGCATGTTTTTAAAGTTTATATACATATGAACAATAAACACGAGATAGATGATCCAATGACACACATTATGTTATGTTATGACCATGTTATGATATGTTATGTTGTAGCATTGTCCTGACATCGGGACCACCGGAGTGGTAGGTGTCAGGGGCCCATGTTTACGTTATGGCTGAGTGTAACACCGAGTCTGGGACACGAGATCTCAATCATAATGTGTCACCATTAGCACATGTACATATGTTCACGATGTTCATGTAGTACATATACTATATGGGGAATCATTCGGTATGTCGTGCGTTATTATTCCTATGAAAAGTGCTATAGCCAACGATGAAAAATTTTATGCATTCATGATTATGAAAATGTCATGTTATGCAAGTTATGAAAACCACGTCATGTTTATGAAAAGTCATTCATCAAAAATCATGTTATGAAAAGTTATGTCTTATGCATCATGTCACGATCATGTCCCTTAGGTTATGATTAGAATATCCGTACAATCATTGTGCCCTCAAGTTGATTAAGGAATACTATGCATGTAGATATGACTATTATAGGTGATGACCTTAGTACAATATGGATTAGCATGTGAGTATAGACAGGTATGCTAGGGATATGCTGAAGGAGAAAGTTATGATATCTACGGTATGATGTAAATTCTTATGTTCTGTTTTATTTTTTTATATCATGTCTTTATTTGTAAACAGAGATACGATTATTTCTGTCACCCCATCTCCCCATGCATGATCCACATAAAATATGCAGTAGGATTACTTGCTGAGCGATTAAAAGTGGCTATCGCTCATACTTGCCTTATAACATTTCAGAGGACAGGGACCCTGACGCCTTGTTCATTGAGGAGGAACCCCGGCTAGGGTACCCATGAGCTGAGATGTAGGCCAGAGCTATGTACTTGATGTGCTGAGCTTTATTTTATTGTGATGTACTAAGACTATCGTGTGACATTGTACTTTATGATTTGTACGCACCTAAACGATTTGTATTATTATGCATGTCGTGAGTTTATCTTTATGTTGCTTCTGTTACATCGACTACGATTCATGTCGACATGCACATGTATGTGCCTTGTACCACTCGTAGTAGAGTATGGCGGGTGTACCGTACCGAAATCCTAGTTCCAGGCGAGACGCTACATCCTTAATGGGCCAGTGTCCTCATTGGACCTCCATTATTGAACTAGAATCCCTTAATATCTTGGATTTTACATTTTATCCTGGCAACGCTAATCAAATCTGATACCATAATTATAACGATTAGAATTTGCTCAGCCGATTCCAGGCATGGTATCTGTTTGGATCTGACAAAGTCATTATAGGAAATCTCTACTGAATGTCAACTGAATCGGACTTTTCATCTTTGTTGGCTCGAGAAGGACGAATCTTTATTAATATTGAGTATTTGGACCATAGGTCTTTGGAATGTACGCTTAACTTATTTAAGGTTTGATATGAGTTCGTTTTGGAATGTACGCTTAACGTATTTAAGGTTTGATATGAGTTTGTATAAAATGATTTGCCTTTGAATTGTAAAATAGACTCAACAAGTTAAACAATCTGAGGTTCATTTTTCTGATATTTGGCTCAAACATCTTACAAGTCAACAAATCCTTTTCATAGCTTCACACAATGCTCAAATACAGTCCACCGGGGACTGTCAAATCCTTGTGTGCATATTAATTTGAGACCTGTGTGGCATCACTAGAGGAGGAGAGATGAATAGTGAGTGTGGAAAATTCGGTTTTTAAAACTTTTTGGACAAAACAACTCATTTCTTAAAACAGTTTCTATTTTTAGATCCTGATTTGATTTATCTAGATGACCCGAGACTTTCAAAAATTATGAAATTTGATGAAGATGTTCTCTCAGATGTTATGAATGTCTCACAAAAATTTCAAATTAAAACTCTAAGCCTAACCCCTTTGAAAACACGTTTTTTTACAGAATGCGTAAATATATCAAAAACTGTATTCCGAAATGACAAATTTATTCCTATTAATTGGCAACTCTAAATAACCTGAAAATTTTATGGTATGACCCTCAAAATATGGGTTAAAAAAGTTTTTTCAAAATTCCCTTGTTATGTATGTCAACCACGTTGATGTTCTCAACCTTTGCAAATCTGAGAATCAGATTGCACTAGTCTCAGAACTATTAACGTTTGACTGACTTATACTTATACAAATGAGATGAAACTTGTGTCAAATGAAAGGTGGAACGTGTGGCTATTCTGTTGCAAAATTTTGTAATTTTTGAAAATCGTTTGCTATTTTTACCATACTAATGAATATGATGCAGAAAACAGAAACTGAAAGTAAAAGTGCTGAAAAGTAAGAACACCGAGATTTTTATACTGGTTCGATTAAAACAACCTACTCCAGTCTTCGAGGACACCTTCCTCAGCACTAAACACAAAAACACCTTGACTCAAGGGTAACTGGATTTAAACATCAACTCCACACTTTTACAAACAAACAAACCAACACGAACATCACCACCAATCGAATGAAGGCTTGATCACACCTTGATCAACCTTTTACACGAGATGAACATATGTGGGTGGTTCACACGAAACCTATATAGTATATGAAAAATATGTATGATAGACTTGAGGCTAAGAGCAAGAGAAAAGAATGGAAAGAGAGAGAGTAGTCTTGTTTTTTGGACTTGTAAGAATATCAACTTTGCTTAGGCTTGTCTTGTACCATCTTGCCCCTTTTTATTGTGTTGTTGGCCGCCCCTAGAATTTGATTTCTTCCTTGATAATTGTCTTAAATACCCTTAGAAGATTGCTTTGTATAGATGGTGACACAACCTTTCTTACTTTGCCCAACACGATTGGATGAGTGACTTGTCTTCGCCTACTTGTCACTTCTTGATAGGCTATCTTTAATCCATCTTGACACACCTTAAATGAGCTGTAATTTCTTCTCAAAAATCTTAAAAATATACTCAAAATCAAGGTGATTAACTTTCAAATACTTATGATACAATCTCCTTAAATTTTGGAATAAAATTGAAGACATTAAGATGAAAAATCGGCCAATTTCAAAGCATGTGCTGAAATTTCAGCATGTGTTTTATCTTGAATTTGTTTCATTCTGTGTTGCCCTCTTCAATGTCACCAATCATGTGTGGCTTATCTTCCACCAATTAAAGTTCCAAATAAGCTCCACTTAGGCTCCCAAAAGGCTGAACTAGGCGTGTACATTCAGCTGCACATGTGCTGAAATCTTGTTATGTAATCTTTGTGAAATAATGCATAATCTTCACATACATGGTAACTTTCAATCAACCCTAATTTGATTTTTCTAAAACAATTTAACATATTTTGAATGTGTAAAAAGTGTCTAGATACCTGTTACATTAATGTCAAAAACGCTCCATGTGTGTAGGGTTGTAGAAAACCGAATTTTTGACTTTCGTCGATTACGCGATTTTTCTCCGATTAATTTCAAACTTCTCACACATGTAATATATATTATGTCACACATACTATACATAAAATGAGGTGTATATTCAGCTCCAGTGGCTGAGTAGAAAACGCCGCATGTGCCAAAATAACTTTCAATTTGAATTCTCTACAAATTTAGGCAAATTGTGGGTTAATTGTGTGTTTAAATATAATATGACCTTGTGGCTGAATATGACATGTGGATCACGAAATTTTGAAGTACTTTTAGTGTATTTAGGCTGGTCTTCTTTATATGGTAAGTACGTGACATGTCGGTGAAGTTTTTGTAGTCACCCGATATGATAATTTTCGGTTTATGACCTTGTAACATGTCGTTATAATTTCGATAGTAGTATGACTTGTAATGTGTGATATAAGACCTGTATATACTCACAAATATGAGGTGCATATGGTGGTGTGACGTCGACGTATGTGTATAATATATGTGACGTGTCAATGGAACGTCGGAACATAAGTATATAGTTTGTCTTAAAAAAATATGGGTATATGATATGTAGATGTATGTGGCGTGTGTGAGGGTGTGAGATGAGGAGACTTTCCATTTCAAGTTTGTTTCCATATAGCTCTCTGCAAATATGTCTTTATTCAATGAACTAGTTAGTTCATTAACTTAAGCATTTTACGTAATGAAATAATTTAGTTCATTAGTAATGGCACCTGAAACTAGTATAAAGATAGCAAATGTTTGCCATATGATGTAAGATTTAACGCTTTATGGCTTGTTAGTACGACAACATTATATATAAACGTATAAAGCATTTTTATCACGTGCATACATCAAGTAACACTTATTTCATGCATTTCGTAAACATGTAAGATTTAAATCATGCATTTTGGAATCACTCAAACACCGATTTCTCAACATAATTAATACATATTAAAATAAAAAGAAGTGTATTTTACATATGTATGCCTACCATATAGCGTGCTTTTTACTACCAAGATTGACGGTTTTTGTTATTAAATGGGACGAGTAGAAAAAGCAAATGACAAATTAGTAACAACTTTATTCATTGATAAAGTTAACCTTAGCGTTACATTCAATTACCTAACAGGCTCTTTCTATCAGAATTACATTACCTCAATTGAGTACTTATAGGACTGAAAAGGGCTGATGAGGCTTAAATAATCTATTGAAATGCAAACTAAACTTCATGAACGAGGCATTTACTATTAAGTCAAAACTGAAACAACACCATTACGCCATACGATGTTTGAATCATATTGAACGTAAAAATTTTTTATATTAAAAATGGTTACAAATTTTAAAACGCTACATGAATGTTATATGCTTAATCTTTATACTGCTACTTATATATGATGATATGCATTTTGTTGATAATATAGTCACACATCGTCCATTTTGAAAAAAATATATGGGTTATATAAGAATGAGGTACCGCCACACATTGTCTTAAGGTTTTCAGCGGACATGTGTCTCATTTCATATAAGCTCAAATTTCAATATATTTCATTCTTATAGTTCAACTTCTTAAGTCAATGGCTTATAGTCTGTGATTAATGATTAAAAAGAAGTTGTAATAATCAACTAAACTTCTAGAGATATCATGGACCCTTTTTAGTGCTGGATCACGTAATGCAGGGGAGTTATCCTATCCCCATGTCTAATCATAGGCGTGATGCTTCCTCGACCACTGGCCTGTGTACAACCTCGCAGTCGATAAGAAGCCACATGAATATTGGGGTCCCAAAGACTTGGAGACAAATTTGATTGTAGAAATGTTTTGTGAAGAATTTTCCTTCAAATGGCCCATGGGAATGGTTCCAATTCCAATAAGAGAGTCCGAAGATAATAATAAATTCACAATCATAGAGGATACTATTTCTCTTATTGGCACAGCATTTGGGGTGTCTCCCAAAACGCATGCACAACTATTGGTATCTGTGTACACGTTGGAAAAGATAGCTGCTTTCGACAAAACTCCAAGTTAGCTCCCGTTGAAACTTGGATCAGAAAAAGAACAAAAAAGAAGGCTAGTCATTGGGTAGCACGAATAATACCTTAACAGTATTATGATTCTCCATGTAAAGTTAATGTGATGATCAAATAATAAATCTGAAAATCGGCAATAGCTCTAATGATCAGATTATATGTCAAACAGATAGTTCAGTTTATACGATTAACTAAGTTGTGAAGTACACTCCTTGAATGTTGTGTTTGCAAACATCTAAAAATCTCACACCGAACGTAAGAAGATAATGGTATGATATATAAGCTAGACCAATTGCTAAATGTCAACAATGATTAATCTTTCTCACGTCAATAAAGACCAGAAACTAGATTCAATTGACATTCAGTAGTTCTTATCAATAATGACGTCACCCAACCCGAACAAACAGCAGGCTTAGAATCGTGTAACCGAATCTAGATTGTTACATACCTAGGTCGTACAGGGCTCGGTCCGATTGCAACCCAAGCCAAATAAAAGTGATCTCTTCGAAAATTGTAGAGCCTGATTATATTAGCCACAATAATTGGCCTAAAATTGACCGATTCATGCCTAATACTCATAAGGATATCAATGTCACTCGTGAATTAATATGATTTTCTAGGTGCAAAATAACCTACAACTATTAGAAGTATTGGTGTGATGGGAAAGAAGTTGTTGGAAATCTTTTAGACAAAACGATTTTTACAGTGTTCGTGTAAACTAAAGAAACAATCGACCTGCCGAGCTCAGGGCAGGTCGGGTCGATCAACCAAGACAGATCAGCCAAAGCAGAGCAATTGAGTTTGCGTCTTGGACAACCAACCCGACGACCTCACCACAGCTGCACTGTAGAACAACAGTGTTATGCTATCAGCCGTCAAGCCGAGCTCAACATAGCGGCAGAGCTTAGCACAGGAGCATTGAAGAAAAACAGTGTTGTGCTAACAACCAATCAGCCGAGCTCAAAACAGTAGCCGAGCTCAGCACAACAGTAGCTCGGCAGACCACTTGAGCTCAGCGCGGCAGCACTGCAGATCAGGAGTACTACACAGTTCAGTCAAGCAGACAAACCAAGGTGAGTCTAGGACTCAGTCCTTAAGACGTATTGCTCCGGTATAATGTGTCCCACCATAGAAAGCAACCGCCTCCCAGGATACAACAAAATCAGTTCAGACGAGCAGCACTGCAGCGTATGAACTCAACGAACCTGTAAGATGTTTCTGGCTTCTCGGATGACTTGAACATGCAAAGATGGTTTTATGCAGTGAAGGGATAATTTGCAGAGAGGAAGATTGTATGTATAGAGAAGACAAGGAAACTGATCGCTTGATTTCTAGATTGATCTCTGATTATCATAGAAGTCAGATCGGGCCTAGTATTTATAGGGGAAAACTGAGGTCAGGTTGTTAATGACAGTTCAACCACAGTCATAGAAGCAGATACCTACTCGGCATGAACCCTTAGATCATATAACCGCATCAGGTCTGTTCACAACCGTCGGACTATATAACTGTTCAGTCTAGGCCCTCTGATCGGATAACTGCTCAGGTCAGCTCAGCACGGTTAAGCTTAACAGCTTTTCAAATCTCAACCTTAGCTAATCACAACCACCTAGGAAAAATTTAAATTCAAGAAAACTTCTCCAACAGATAGGATGCAGCCTGCAGGATCCAGCCTGCAACCTACAGGCTGCAACCCGAGCTCAAGCACGAGCACGGGCCGAACTGAATTGATTTCTATTGATTTTACCACTACTTTGAGCATTAATTTTTTATTCATCCGATATCGTAATTGAGTGATTCAA
Organism: Eustoma russellianum; assembly: GCA_036186865.1. Lineage (NCBI taxonomy): Eukaryota > Viridiplantae > Streptophyta > Magnoliopsida > Gentianales > Gentianaceae > Eustoma > Eustoma russellianum. Next base: position 34,487,637 of record AP025044.1, read on the forward strand.
AGACCCAAAATTATCTACTCATTATATAGATAAATAAAGTTTCATTAGTTTTCACTTGTCATTAATCAAAACTAATGATAATTAAGCTCAAAATATGTTGCTAACCATGGTTTGCAACTTAGCCATATTCAATTTCTTTTAATTTCCTCCAACAATCTCCCACATGAATGGAAATCAATGCCAATGCATATGCAAACTCTAATGAGAAGTCAGACAAGAAAATGTTGCATCAGAAGAGGTAGCTTTTGACTTTGAACCTTTCTTAGGACATACTATCGGATCCACTCGGCTAATTAGTGACTTGATGTCTCGAACTAGTTAGCATTTATCGTGAATCTAGACAATGGTACTCACACAACTTTTAACACCTTTTGGTTCTCATGATTGTGTTTGTTTTGTCCATGAACCGCCTGGTTTTAGAAAGTATTTTTAGAGAATTCTTGCCTCACAGAATTCTCATAGAAGCGGCCACACTTGACACTTATATAGGTGTTTCCTATAAAAAGTATTCTGTCATACTCCACTTGATATTTCAAGATATAGGAAACATTAAAAGCCTCAACTTACCTTAACTCTTTCTGCAGATATCATTTTTATTTAATAGAATGAGCAACTGCTTAACTGAAACTTTATAACTTAGTTGTCCCACTGAACCAATATTCTAGGATCTCCAGTCGACAAGGTTGGATTACCGTTACAAAGGTTCTCGCGTCATAGGCTATAATCCCATTTCATTTGTCAAATTTGACATCTAATCTCTAAGCAAACCTTCTGTAAGCGGATCCGCAAGATTCTCTTTTGATTTTATATAATCAATGAAAATCATGCCATTAGAGATCAACTGCTTAATGGTGTTATGTCTCCGACGTATGTGTTGAGACTTACCATTGTAGATGCTGCTTTGAGCTTGTCCTATAGCTGACTCACTATCACAGTGTATGCTGATATGAGCGATTGGCTTAGGCTAGCATGTCACATCTTCCAGGAAATTCCGAAACCATTCCGCCTCTTCATCGGCTTTATCCAGTGCTATAAAGTCAGTTTCCATCATGGAATGAGCTATACACGTTTGCTTTAAGAATTTCCATGACACAGCACCTCCACCAATCATGAATAAATATCCACTGGTGGACTTAGAGTCTTTACGATCAGATATCTAGTTGCATCACAATAGCCTTCCAGTACTGCTGGATATCTTGTGTAATCTAATTCAAGATTCATTCTATACTTCAAGTATCTTATCACTCTATTCAGAGCTTTCCAATGATCATCACTTGGATTACTGGTAAGCCTGCTTAGATTGTTTACAGAATATCCTAAGTCTAGTCTGTACAGTTTGTTATGTACATCAGACTTCCAATTACTTGTGAATACTCAAATTAAGCTATTGGCTCGCCTCGGTTCTTCCTAAAGTGTATACTTAAGTAAAGTCTTCACTGGTTTCACATCAAACATATTGAAACATTTTAGAACAGATTTAATATAGTGAGTTTGTGACAAAACGAGTCCTTTGGCTACACTAGAAATCTTAATTCGTAGAATAACTCGATAACTCCTATATCCTTCATGTCGAAGTTTCTCGTCAACATTTTCTTTGTATTTAAGATGATATTACGAGTATTGTCCATGATTAGCATGTCGTCTATATAGAGACATACTATTACATATGCATTTGGTGTATTCTCGATGTTGACACACTTATCACGCTCGTTAATCTTGAAACCATTAGCTAGCATCGCTTGATCAAATTCCAAGTGTCACTGTTTAGGCGCTTGCTTAAGTACGTACAACGACTTAAAAAGTCTATAAAGTTTTGACTCTTGTCCTGGAATAAAAAACCCTTCAGGTTGTTTCATATAAATTTCTGCCTCTAACTCACCATTCAGAAAGACAATCTTCACATCCATCTGATGAATTCTAAGTTATAGACTGCTGCAGTAGTGCAACCACCACCCTATAGAAGTGATTCTAGTTATTGGCGAGTAGGGTATCAGAAATTCAAAGCCTTCCTTTTGTCGATAGCCTGTAGCTACCAACTGGGCCTTGTATTTGTCGGATAGACCCTCCTCTTTCAATTTCTTCTTGAAAATCCACTTGCACCTGAGTGGTTTACTCCTGGTGGAAGTTCCAATCAGCTTCCAAGTGTGATTCAGAAGAATATAGTATATCTCATTGTTTATTGCCTCTTTACAGAAGGAGCTTCTGGAGTTGTGACCATTGACTCAGAGAAAGTTATCGGCTTGTTTTCTACCATATAGGCTAGAAAATCAGGTCCAATCGATGTTGGTATTCTGGCTCGCTTACTTTTGACGAAGTTCCTCAGTGCCCTGAGGGGGTCATCGGCACGCATTCACATATCGGTACTTGTTTCTTATTGTTTTTGTCTTTCTGTGGAAAGACATCTTCGAAGAAACCACCGCATTCCTTGATTCATGATAACCATTTTTATGTACATTAGGAATGTTTGATTTGTGCAACAAGAATCGATATGCACATTGTTAGTCGTATATCCTATAAATATGTAATCAATCTTATTAGGCCCAATTCTTACTTGTCATGGTTTAGATGCAAGCTACCTTTGAGAGACACCCCCACACTATCAAGTATTTGTAGCTAGGCTTATGGCCCTTCCAAAGCTCGTTTGGGGTTTCATTCATGCTTTTAGATGGAATTCTATTTAAAATAATGTTAGCTGAGAGAATTGTTTTCCCCTCCCACAAGTTCTTAGGTAAATCCAAATTTATCAACATTGCATTCAATCATCTCTTTTAGAGTACGGTTTTGCGTTCAGCAATACCATTCGATTGAGGTGAATATGGTGCAGTCTTTTGATGATAATGCCATATTCTGAACATAATTCATTAAACGGTGTATCGTATTCGCCACATCTATCAATAGGAATTGCTTTAATTCGTTAGTTTAAGTTAATTCTCAATTTCTTTTTATAACCTTTAAAGCATCAACGACCTCATCTTTGCTACTTAGCAAATATACATAACAGTATCTAGTGCAATTGTCGATAAAAGTGATAAAGTACTTTTTACCACCTCTTGTTTGCACAAACTTTAAATCGCACACATCTGTATAAATTAAATCGAAGGTTCAGTGTTCCTTTCTATTGAAGGAAATGACCGCCTTTGCCATTTTTGCTTCAACACAAATTTGGCATTTTCCTTTATCAAAATTTAATTTGGGTAATAAGCAAGAATAACTGTTCGTTGTATTGACTTGTAATTGCATGTCTCAAACGAAAGTGCCATAAACAAGAAGACTCAAGCATGTAAGCAGAAGAGGAAGCATTATTATTAGCCAACTCGGGCAATTCTTTCTTGGATACAATAGTAATGACGTTAATTTAACATCCTACCGACAAGTAACCCCTTCCCCAAATACATACCATTCTTTCGAAGGAATAACTTATTCGACTCTAACACTAGTCCAAACCCATTCATGGCTAGTAGAGTCCTAGAAAACACAATTTCTTGATGTCAGGGACATGCAACACATTCTGCAGAGTTAGGTGCTTTCTTGAGGTCAGCTTCAGAACAAGTTTACCTTAAGCTTCTATCTTCGACGAAGCAGAGTTCCCCATGTATAGTTGTTCATCATTCCTGGGCTTTGTACTTTGGGAAACATTGCCGTGTTAGAGCTAACATGTCTCGTGGCACCAGTATCCAGCTAGCTTTCGTGCATGTTCACCACAACTTTGCATTCTGATACTATATCACACCGGTTTCAAATCAACCATGGTATCAACAAGATTCTCCTTTGCCTTGGTTTGCTTCTTCTTGGGCTTGCAGCACTCAATGTTGACATGATCTTGAATGCAAACACTTATAACATTTTCCCATGAACTTCTTAGCTATCTGCTTGCCTTTGTTTTTCACTTCAAGGTGGCCTTTCCATTTCTTTGCCTCCACAACATGGGCTTTGACATGACTAGAACTCAAATGTTGTTTTTTCTCAGACCTTCGATTATCCTCTTTTATGCGGAGTCGGACAATCAGATCTTCCAATGTCATTTTTCTGTCTCTTGTGTTTGAGATAGCTTTTGAATTCCCTCCATGAAAGAGGTAGCTTCTCAATCACCACAGCCACTACGAATGATTGACTGAGCAACATGCCCTCCTTTTCTATTTTGGTTACCAACATCTGTAGTTCCTTAATCTGAGAGAAAACAGTTCGAGAATCTGGCATTTTGAAATATAGGAATTTGTCGACAATGGACTTCTTTTTATCGGCATCTTTTGTGGGGCATTTCTTCTCCAAAGCCCTGCCTTAAAGACTTGTAGTTTTATACGTACAGTACAAATCCATACAATGAATTGTCTAAACAACTCATAATATGACTCAAACAAACATAATTGTTGAAGTTTCACAGATTCAATAAATAGATTGTTTTGCATATTCTGAGTATGCTCATCCACTGGATGCACCACAGGAGGATCATCGGTCAATCGTTTGGATAGTCCTAGCACAGTCAGAAAGAACAACATCTTCTGCTGCCATTTTTTGAAGAGGCTCCCTGTGAACTTCTCTGGTTTTTCAACTTTGGGCCATTGTAGGCCCTAGTGCAGGAACATTCAGAAGCACCCCAGCGTTTGGTGCCACATGAACAACACTATTCTGTCTATCAGCGCCAAGATGCGCACCATTCACATTGTTGAACAAGCTTGAGCTTTCATTCTCATCAGTTTCTGTAAGATGTAGAATCAAACAACTTAGAAACAATATGTTTTAAATAATAAAACAGGAGTAGAATCAGACAATACAGAATCAGCATGCAAAATACGTTTTAAGCTGGTTGGAAATCTTTTAGACAAAACGATTATGTACAGTGTTCGTGTGAACTAAAGCAACAATCGACCAGCCGAGCTTAGGACAAGTTGGGTCGAACAGTCAAGTCAGATCAGTTCAAGCAGCACAATTTGAGTTTGCGTCCTGGACAGCCAACCTGCCGACCTCATTACAGCCACACTACATAATAACCATCCAGCCGAGCTCAGCATGAACCTAGAGCTCAACACAGCCGTGTTGTGCTATCAGCCGTCCAGGCGAGCTCAGCACAATGGTCGAGCTCAGTACAGCAGCCCTGCAGAACAATAGTGTTATGCTAATAGCCAACCAGCCGATCTCAACACAGCAGCCGAGCTTAGCACAATAGCATCTTGGTAGACCAGTTGAGCTCAATGCGGCAGCACTGCAGCTCAGCAGTAGTTCGCCAACAGCAGCTCAACAGTTCAGTCGAGTAGAAAACCGAGGTGAGTCCAGGACTTTGTCCTTAAGACATATTGCTCCGGTATAATGTGTCTAAGCAGAGAAAGCAGCTGTCTCCTAGGATACAACGGAATCAGTTCAGACGAGCAGCAATGCAGCGTATGAACTCAACAAACCTGTAAGATGTTTCTGCTTCTCGGATGACTTGAAAATGCAGAGATTGTTTTATGCAATGAATTGATGATTTGTAGAGAGGGAGATTGTATGCAGAGAGAACAGAAGGAAACTGATTGCTTGATTTCTGATTTACTTCTGATTATCATAGAGGTTAGCTCGGCCCTAGTATTTATAGGGGAAAACTGAGGTCAGGTTGTTAATGCCAGTTCAACCATAGCTGTAGGATCAGATATATGCTCGACCTGAACCCTTGGATCAGATAACTGCATCAGGTTTGCCACAACCGTTGGATCAAATAACTTTTCAGTCTGAGCCCTCAGATTGAATAACTGCTCAGGTAGCACCGCACGATTAAGCTTAACAATTTTTCAAATCTCAACCACAGCCGATCACAACCACCAGAGAGAAATTTAAATTTAAACAAACTTCTCCAACAGATAGGATGTAGCAGCCCGCAACCCGAGCCTAAGCACGAGCACAAGCCCGAACGCGGGCCGAGCTGAGCTGATTTTCACTTATTTTACCATACTTGAGCAGTAATTTTTTTTCATCCAATATCGTAATTGAGTGATTCAAAGGTCCAAAATTATCTACTCGTTACATAGATAATTAAGGATTCATTACTTTCCACTTGTCATTGATGAAAACTAATTATAATTAAACTTAAAGTACGCCGCTAACCATGGTTTACAACTTGGTCATATTCAATTTCTTTCAATTTCCTCTAACAGAATTGTCGATCAGACTGGGCAGGCGTGAAAATTAAAGGGCCAAAGCCTCGAAGTAAAGGGAGCCAAGCTGACTTGGGGCTTAAAGTTAGCCGAGATGACTTCGGGCTTAAATTTTGAGTCAGATTTACATTAAGCAAAGCTCGAGCTTTACAAAGTTCAACCATTTAAAGGCTGTTGCCACACACTTCAATGATGTATGCTTATAGATTATATAACTAATGTCTAATATATGAAATTCTTGTTAATCACGTTACATATGCAAATCTTGTAACGAAGTTGAAAAAATAATCCATAACTTCACTAGTATCAACGTAAATCCATAAGTTGTCCAACGTGTTACAATTTATTTTCATTTAACAGCAGCAACCAAATTCCTAACATCGTGAATACGTGACACATTCTTAATTATATTTTATATCTATACGTTTCATATTATTGCAAATCATATACATGTGTTGATGACGGTTGAAATTCATATCATCTTACAGCTGACGTCAGAAAGGTTCGTTCGAGGATTAATTCCATTAAATGTGTGTGAATTGTAATATACCGGACAACATATGGCTATATACGTTGCCAATACTGATATTGTGGACGATTTTAGCAACGCCTATACAAGACATGGTATAAAATTAGATTATCTATTTCTTAAAAAAATTGAATATTTAATACCTAATCCATTTTATTTGCTCAAGTGAAACAAGTGCATAGGGTAATCCCTTTATTCCCTTTAAGCGTCTATTGATTTGCTCTTAAAAAATATCCTCCTTTAGAAACGTATAAAGCGTTTGGCTATGACATGTAGACTATACTTTTTACTAAGCATGCCAATAAAATACTTTCCTCATTGGATGCAATGCTATTTTCTTGGAGAAAAAAAATTCCAGTCATGTTAATTTAAAACTTCTATAGTATGGCTGCCCTTGCAATTATCTCTTTGACCACACGATTTGTATATGCATACTACTAATATTTGTTTTGATTCTAGCCAAAAATGTGATCTTGGACATCTCAATTTCGTTCAAGCATCTACCATCCGAGCTTGGATTTCATGTTTATGATATTTACAAACCAAAGTTGGGCCTTTTTTTTATTATATTCAGGTTTGATTCACCAAAGCTCAGCATAAAAAGCCCGATTTATGTCTTTAGATAGAGGCACATTGAGCATGGTACATTCTTGTGGTACCTTTAGAAAGGTCTTAACCTCTTCCGCACAAACTCCCAAATACAATCAGTCAACAGGTTGGTAGCAAGTATGAATAGCATTCATCAGTAGATGCAAGCATGTTAACTTTGGAGACGGTACAGTGTCTGTACCTGATCACAAAGATTAAGTAGAAGTAGACATGGTCAGCTCAAAAAATTGCACAAACTATATGGGCTAGGTCTTTTCAGTTTGCAATAATTTATTCAGTTATTGGTATTGTAATTCTACCCGAATATCATTAAAAAACATTCGTGAAAATAATTTCTCTATTATATTTTTTTTTTGGATTCAGTGAGTACCATACTTTTCAGGTATACGTAAGAGTACTCAAAACTTTTATTCTTGATACATAAGAAAAATAGATTTGTCCTGGACCCTGGCATGCTAAAAAATCATTCCCGGTTCACTAGGCTTGCAGGGTCCAAAGATGGACCGGATCACTTGCGATCTGATATACGCAGCTTTACCATGAATTTTTTTTTTGTGAAAGAGACTGTTTCCATGGGTCGAATCCGTGACCTTGTTGAAGAGGCAGATTGCAATGGCGAGGTGAGTTGCCATACAAAGGATGATCCAAGTAGCAGTGCATCTCTTCCGTCCAATTGATATGCGTTATAACCGATGGAGAAGTCTAGATGGCACGTGATGATATCAAATAAGTGCAAAGAAAAGCAGTTAACGAGCATCAGCAAATCACGGAGGGAGTATGCAGCTAGGTGGATGCAGAAGTTAGTTGGGGAAGAAGAAGGAAGACGCACGGGAGGTTTAAAATGTGGAAAAAGACTATTATGCCCTCTCTTAATAACCGTAGGAGGATATTAATTAGGGTTATTTTTGTCTTTTCATGCGTCTGTATTTCAGTTAAATAGCTGCGATTGCAGCTTAGCCTGTTTGACGGTTTTCGTTTCTTCTTCAATTAAAATCTCTTCTGATTCTTGGTGAATTCTTCTCATTCCTTTAGTCTTTTGATCTTTCTTCTCCCTTGTTCATCGCAGATTGTTTTGATTGTGTTGTATTTCTGCATATGTATGTAAAATTTCACATGGTTTCAGAGCTACTGTAAATGAATTTTGGTACATTTATGAATAACAACAGTGATCTGTCTTCTCCATTGAATCAAGGCTCCGTGGCTGCTGATCCTTCAGAGTATCTTTATTATCTACATCCTAGTGAGAATCCTTCTATGGTTTTGGTTGAGCCTTTGATGAATGAGAATAACTACCATGGTCGGAGTAAGTCTGATAAGCAAGGACTTGAGTCCAAGAATAAGATTGGCTTCGTAGATGGCAGTCTCATAAGACCTGTTGAAGGAGCAAGAAGGTACAACGCTTGGATCAAGTCTAATAGCATGGTGGCTTCCTGGTTAGTAAACTCCCTAATTTCTAGTATAACATATAGTGTAGTGTGGCTAGATAATGCTGGGATATCTGGAATGACTTAAAATTCAGATATGGAAATGTAGATTCATTTAGATTGTCTGATCTACAAGAAGAATTTCATGGAATCAAACAAGGACATGCTACTACTGAATACTACACTAAATTGAAAGACATATAGGAAGAGTTATCTATGTTGAAGTCTGTTCATGCTTGCACTTGTAAGAGATGCATTTGTAATCTTAGTAGTTCAATCAGGAAACTCATTGAAGATGATTAAATTTCTTAAAAGACTTAATGATGATTATGAGGCAGTTAAGTCCCATGTTCTGTTAACAAGTCCCCTACTAGACTTGAAAATTGCTCTTGCCATGGTAGTAAAGCTTGAGAGGAAATTGTTATATTCTAATAGTCAGGATCATTTTGTGAATAATCCTTCTGCAGTTATGAGTGTTAATGAAGGGCCTATGTCTAATACATACATGGGCAAGCCCCCTGGAGTGGTAGCTGGAGACTCATTTGGACCTAGAATGACAGGTAGAGGTTTCAGGCCAAGGTTTGGTCAGAACAACACTAGGATTCCTTTCTGTACTCACTGTAATATGACATGTCACACAGTTGATAGATGCGGTAAAAAGCATGGGTATCCACCAGGTTTCAAGCCTAGATCACAGGTGAATATGGTTAGTGCTGGTGAATATGGTAATTCATTTGGAGAATCTGATAGTCAAGGAGAAGTTGCTTCCTATCAGTACTATGAGCCTAGTGATCCTTAGCTTGGTTCACCTGTATCCCAGTTGGCATCTAATCTCACTCAAGAGCAATATGCACAACTTATGAACCTTTTGCAGGAGCACAATGATAAGAGTGGGAGAAATGAAGTGGAACAGACAGGAATCAACCACAACACTCATCATTCGGTCATGTCAGCTCAGATGGCTGCTGACTCTCGTAAGATTTCAGGCAACAATGTTTATCAAAACTCAAATATATAGATTTTAGACTCTGGGGCTAGTGATCATATATGCCCTTGTTCTCATCTCTTTGATTCTTTACATCCTGTCAGTTCACTATCTGTCCAACTCCCTGATAAATCATTGGCACTGGTTACTCACATTGGGAAAGTAAAAAATCAATGATGATCTGCTACTGGATGGTGTTTTTCTTGTGCCTTCATTTGCATTTAATCTATTATCATTAAACAAGTTGACTCAAAAAAATACCATTCAAGTTTTCTTTCATTCAAATCTTTGTTTAATCCAAGACTTCAGGACCAAGATAACGATTGGTTCAGCTAAAGTCTCTCAATATCTGTACTATCTTCGTGGGCTGTACAAAGAGTCAGCAATCTCTATTTCACAATCCCTTCCATCATCGAAAGCTTTAAATCTTCAACCCTCAGATGCCTTGCTATGGCACTCCAGACTTGGCCATATGTCAACTTCACAAATTAAACAAATACAAAAATGTCATCCCAATGTTATAGCTTCTGATGCAACAAAACAATGTGTAGTATGTCCTATTGCCAAATAGAAAAGACTCCCTTTCCCTATTTCTCATTCTGTATCTTCTATCCCTTTTGCCCTTGTTCATATAGACATTTGGAGACCATGCAAATATCCAACAATGTATAAACAACAGTATTTTCTTACTATTGTGGATGACTTCTCTAGATTTTGTTGGGTTTATTTGTTGAAATCTAAGGCAGAAGCCAGATCAACTGTTCAAAGCTTCTGTCTGTATGCCAATGTGAAATTTGATGGAAAGATTAAAATAATTAGAACAAACATTGGCCAAGAGTTTAACATGCCTGCTTTCTTTGCATCACATGGTATAATACACCAGACCAGCTGCACACACCCTTCAACAAAATGGCATTGCAGAGAGAAACACCAACATATTCTTACAGTTGCAAGTTGAGTCTAATCTTCCTTCATATTATTGCGGTTTTTGTGTGGAGCACTCAGTGTTCCTTATAAACATCACACCTTCACCTATTCTACGACAGAAAATTCCCTTTGAACTCATATATAACACCTTTCCTACCTATTCTGAATTGAGAGTGTTTGGTTGTTTAGCATATGCAGCCAACACTAAACCTCACAAGGATAAATTTGCTCCTAGAACACGGTGAAGCTTGTTTTTGGGTTTCTCTCACACCACAAAGGGATATATACTTCAGGATCTTGAAACCTAAAATACCTACATCTCCAGAGATGTGGTCTTCCATGAAAACACCTTCCATTTCTCCTTGTAGTCATTTGTTCCTTCACCTTCTCATAATACTCCTTCCACCAACAACGTGCCTTCATTCTCTCCCTGTGCTCCTACTGAGGTTTTTCTTCCTACATAAACTCCTCAGACAATACCAACACCAACACTTGCATTGCCCAACTCACCATCCACTTCTTCCACTCCTTCTCCTTCACCCTCAATCTCTGATTCCTCTTCTGGCCATCATCCTGTTGAAATATCATCAGATGCACCTTTACCTCCTATATTGCCAGGCACTCTTATTGTTGACTTACATATCTCTGCTAATGACATTGATGTGCCAATCTCATCAGAAGCTACCACTATTCCCACACTTCCCCAACGTTCAAAACAGCTACCTGCTTATCTCCAAGACTACAACTGCAATCTTACGTCTGTTTCCTTTCATCATACTAGTGCTTACTCAATTCAAAAATTTCTTTCATATGCATCATTGGCTCTAAAGTTTAAGGCATATGCATTGAGTACTGATAAACATATGGAGCCTAACACTTATGCACAACCATCCAGTTCATCTGACTGACAGGAGCGATAGCTAATGAATTGGCAGCCTTGGAAGCAAATCATACTTGGGACCTGGTCCCATTACCTGCTGGCAAGAGTCCCATTGGCTGCAAGTGGGTTTATAAGATCAAATTTAAGACAGATGGCAATGTTGAAAGGTACAAGGCTAGGTTAGTTGCAAAAGGCTATACACAACAATATGATATTGACTATCAAGACACATTCTCACCCGTTGCCAAAATGACTACAGTTAGGGTGCTTCTAGACTTGGAAGCAAGGAACAACTGGTCCATTCATAAACTGGATGGTAATAACGCCTTCTTACACGGTGGTCTTCATAAAGAAATATATATGACACCTCCTCTTGGGGTTGTTGTTCCTTAGCATGGTCTAGTTTGTAAATTACACAAATCTCTCTATGGCTTGAAGCAAGCCAGCAGGGAGTGAAATGCCACTCTCACTGCTTTTCTGTTGGCCCAAGGCTTTCAGCAGTCCAAGTGTGATTATACTTTATTTATAAAGGATGTTGTTTCTACATTGCTCATTCTGCTTATTTATGTTGATGACATTATTGTCTCTTGTGCCAATGAGGGGTCCATCCATGACATTAAACAAGCATTACATTCATAATTTCAAATAAAAGATTTAGGAAGCTTGAAGTACTTTCTTGAAATTGAAGTGGTTAAGGCAGTAGGGGGCATCTATGTTAGTCAAATAAAGTACACCATGGAGCTTCTAGAGCAGGCTGGTTTCCTGGATTCTATGCCAGCTATGAGTCTTATGGAAGCACATACAGCTTTGACACATAATGATTCAGCCTTGTTGCCTGATGCATCACTACGTAGAAGGATGATAGGCAAGCTCATATTTTGACCATCACTAGGCCTGATATTACGTTTGCTGTCCAACAACTCAGTCAATTTTTGGATTGCCCAACTGAGTGCCATCTCAAAGCAGCACATAGAGTTCTGAGATACATAGAAGGCATAGTTGGCAAGGGATTGCTATTCCCTAGAACTGGCGATTTGAAGTTGAAAGGCTTTGTAGATGCAGACTAGGGAGGCTGTAACAAAACCTTAAAGTCAGCAACAAGATATTTTTGTTCCTTGGGGATATCTTGTGTCTTGGAAGGCCAAGAATCAGAGTACCGTATCTAGATCCTCTTCTGAGGCTGAGTATATAGCAATGGCCATGGTAACTTGTGAAATCCAATGGTTGCTCTACCTAATGAAAGATCTTGGATCCATTGATCATAAGCCAGTTGAGTTATTCTGTGATTGCAAAAGTGCAATATGCATTGCTGAGAATCCAATGTTTCATGAGAGGACCAAGAACATTGAAATTGATTGTCATGTGGTTAGGGACAAAGCACAAGAAGGAATGCTAAAACTGATGCCTATGAGGACTAGGTTACCACTGGCTGACATCTTCACTAAGCTGTAGACGCAAGAAGGATGGTTGAAATTGCTTCTTTACTTGGTACCCCAAACATTTATACCAAGCCCAGCTTGAGGGGGTGTTGAAGAGGCAGATTGCAATGGCGAGGTGAGTTGCCATACAAAGGATGATCCAAGTAGCAGTGCATCTCTTCCGTCCAATTGATATGCGTTATAACCGGTGGAGAAGTCTAGATGACACGTGATGATATCAAATAAGTGCAAGGCAAAGCAGTTAACGAGAATCCGCAAATCACGGAGGGAGTATGAAGCTAGGTGGATGCAGAAGTTAGTTGCGGAAGAAGAAGGAAGACACGCGGGAGGTTTAAAATGTGCAAAAGACTAGTATGCCCTTCGCTTAATAACTGTAGGAGGATATTAGTTAGGGTTATTTTTGTATTTTCACGCGCCTGTATTTCAGTTAAATAGCTGCAATTGTAGCTCAGCCTGTTTGACGGTTTTCGTTTCTTCTTCAATTGAAATCTCTTCTGATTCTTGGTGAATTCTTCTCATTCCTTTAGTCTTTTGATCTTTATTCTCCCTTTCAACGCAGATTGTTTTGATTGTGTTCTATTTCTGCGTATGTATGTAAAATTTCACAAACCTCAAGGTCAAAAAAGCAGTCTTACCAGTTGTTTCAAAGCCCTTCTTCCTTGGCATGCTCATACGTTTAATTATTTCTAAACATGAATTTGGTGTTGAATCTACGTTAAATTCTTTCTCTATGGCCATTTCCAACACCAAAGCCGCAAAACATCAGTTCCTTACCACTTCTTTTTTCCTTGCCCATTTACTCTTAAAGGTAGGGTTTTCGATTTTCATCATTAATGAATATATCGTTGAGGAAGGTTGAATGACTCTAAGGAAAAGAAAATAGAGTTGTTGAAAAAGGGAAATTAAAGAAGTCAAGCTTTAAGGTTTTGGAGATGAAGTGAGAGGAAGAAAGAAAAAGGAGAAAGACTTATTAAGCTTGAGATCTAGTGAGTATTTTGGTCTTTTTGCCTAGGGTCACGAGAGATGGCGAGACTTGGAGCAACTGGTAGGGTTGTTGTCTGCAATTAATTCTTAACCATTGTGAATCATTTCCAACGTTGTTCTGGTTGATTCAAAAGCTTGCATAATTAGATGTTTGATAAAATGATACGCTATTTCATCATGGATTAACACAAAGTAATTGGTAATAAAACTTACGTGTACAAAATTTTTAAGAAAATGATGTCTCACTTCAATCTTTTTTTTTATGAAGCATTTATTTTATTAAAAAACCTCACTTATGGCGGAGGAAAACCATATTACATAAATTCAGAGTAGGCAAATAAATGAAATAACGAACTAAGAATTACAGATCTCCAGTCATATATGATATGCCGCATTAAAACCTTGCTAGGAAAAACCACCCTTGTGGATAAAACCCTAGCGAAGGGAAAAGCGTACATATTTATATGACTATCATTGAAATGTATATATTCGATATCTGAGTACAAAGATGGAGATTCATTGGGGGATTGAAATTGTGACCCAGTAGTATCGCCGCCAATAGTCGCGTCATGTAAAGACCAGATATAGATTTGCCAGTTCTCATTAAGGCCGCCAAAAAGGGAGAGCCATCAGCCACCAGGTTGAAACCGAGACATGAAAGAGCAAGAGGGAAGCATTCGTTATGAGACAGGAGAAGAGAGAATGAAATACAAGCCATTAAAGTAACAGACATACCAAGCCTGCCTGTCTCCCTTAGAAAACAGGCAGGATATGTCAGAAAACACCATTCCCTGCGATAAACCCTTGGGGGTATCATGGCCATGAACCTCAAGGTAGAAATCATGGCGCAACCAGAATATCCAACCAGATCCAAGCTCCAGATCAAAGCAAACATCCAGAATTGCATCCACGCCAACGTATATGCAGCAGCAAAATCAAATGATGCATGACATACGGTAAACCAAAGCAACATCAAATAGAGCGATAATTTGTAGAGCTCACCAGGGCTGCCTGCACCTAGAAAGGTACAGGCAGCAACAATACATCTGTGCCAATCCAACTGAATAGCCGTGATATCACTGTCCAGCACATGTACCAAAATGACTCGAGCTCCGGTATCCGATGTAATCCAGGTACATGGGAAAACAATATGTGTGTAAGCCATTCGAATGTATGTGATAAATAACTGAATATGAAAAGTTAACATACCCAGCCTGCCCGTACTCATACGAGCACAGGCAGAGAAAATGCGAGTGTGCCAATCCATGTGGAAGACATTATGTGGCTCGTCTACGCAGAGTCGCTGAGGTGAGGTCCAATGAGACTGCAGCACGAACCATTGATGGGAGGCTAGAAGATGTGAAGTAGGACGTGCGCGGAGATGTCATGGCATGCTGAGCTAAATAGTGGGCTGGCATATTGGCTTCTCTGAATACATGCTGAATTTCCAAATGATGGCTAGTGATAAGCAAGTGTAGTAATGCAAGATGGAAGCTTCCAAACACTGGTTGCTGTTGATGGAGACGTTGCAGTAGCTGCGCACAGTCGGTCTCTATAATCAATGATCTATATAATGGCAGGAAATATAGCAATCCAAATAAAGCCGTTTGAATTTCAGCTTGCAATGGAGGACAAGGAGGGAGGCGGAAGGCGACGGCTCGGATACATGCGCCACCTGAGTTGCGTAAAATGATACCTCCTGCAGCTTTGTCGCGCCCAACCGCGGCATCAACATTGAGCTTAAATCGACCCGATGGAGGGGTAAGCCATTTAACCACTTGTAGGCGCGGTGTGTGCGAATCTTCGGATCCAGGATAGGGAAGGCGCAGTAGTGGCTGCCAGTTTCGTGCCTTGTATCGTATGAACCCACATATGAATATCAGATTGAGTTGTATGTCGGAGAGCAGATATAGAACAGGATGCCTGATCACCATACACCATATTGGCATAACAACGCCAGATATTATATACAAAAATGCCAGGGACAACAATTTTTAGTACCCCCTCAATGGAGGACATAGTTGACCTGTACCACCATGCCAATAAATATTGTCGAAGAGATAGATTAGTGGGGGATACACCCTGCAATTCCGCTGCAAAGAACGTCCACAAAGGATGTATTGTGGAGCAATACACAAAGACATGATCAACGGAGGAGGAATGCCGCCTGCAAAACGGGCATTGTGTAGGCCGCGCTGTAAGTAGCGTCCTATATAGTCTTCAAATGGTAATGCCGAATGAAACAAACGCCATAGTAGAATTCGGGTGGCTGGCGAAGGATATTTAAACCAAATAAATTTAGCTGTGTGTAATGTAGGTCTAGCTAACCGACATATATTGTACGCGGATGTTAAAGTGAACACCCCTGTGGCCGAGGGATTCCACGCGAAAACGGTCCGTCCCTGTCGTATGGGCGACACCAATATGATGATACGGCAAATAAGTTTCCAAATTGGTGAATCTGGCCATCGTGGCCTAAAATCACCTCTGCGTCCATTTTTGCCTGCATATATCGACTCCATAATGTGTCTTGCTTATGATAGAGCCACCAAATCTTGCAATAATAAGCTTGCTGCAAGGTATTAAGATCCCGCAGTCCTAAGCCGCCCTCTTCAGTGGGCAATGTAATATTCGACCATGCAACCCAGTGGTGTCGCTTCCCCCAATAAAAAGCAGCCATTTTTCGATTTATCACCTGAATGACCGATTTTGGTAGACCCCCTGCTGCCATGATATGAAGAGGTAGCGCCGAAATCACCGAACGCAATAAGACTAATCTGCCCGCAGCAGATAATAGTCTAGAATGCCATCCGTGTAGTCTATCATCAAAGTGTTGTAAAAGAGTAGCACAATAGCGAGAACGATTGATACCCTTGTGCAGATAAGAACCCAAGTAACGGAAAGGCAGTGATGAAAGCCTCATCCCTAGGATCTCCTGTAAAGCGCGGACGCGACTCGCCGAAAGACGATCCGATGGAATAAGACTACTCTTATGAAAATTGACCTTTTGCCCAGATGCAGTTTCATAATCCGTTAAGAATTGTTTAAAGCGACGAATGTTACGTTGTGTTCCTTGTAGGAAAACAAGAAGATCATCAGCATATGCTAAATGAGATATGGAAAAAGGATCCGACCAAGACGAAATGACTGGATATGTCCCGCTGTCACTAACAGATAAGCCACGGCTGAACCCCTCAGAAGCCAAAATAAAAAGCAATGGAGATAAAGGGTCTCCTGTTTCACTCCACGATGTGGACGAAAGTTGGCGATGGTTCCCCATTAATCAAAACTGATAATGTAGTAGCGCGGAGATGATTGAGGACTAACCTGGTGAAGAAACCTGAAAAGCCAAATCGCAATAATAGATGTTCCAAATAACTCCAACTGACTCGGTCAAAAGCTTTCATCATATCCAATTTCAACATACATGTGAAAGGCCGTTATCCAACATATGAACCATTTCTCTCGCTAATAAAACTTGTGTAGAGATATCATGTCCTGGAAGAAAACCTTTGCTCCGGCGAAATCAGTTTGGGGAGAAGCAGACCCAGTCGCGTCGCAATAATACGGGTACACACCTTACTTAAGAAATTCGTCAAACAGATTGGACGGAAATCACCAAAAGAACGTGGGGAGGAGGTTTTGGGTATCAAAGTAATAACTGCACTTGCCATCATTTTTGGCTGCGGAATACCCAAGAAAAATTCTTGCACCGCCTTTTCCACATCAGAATGTATAATCGACCAGCATGAACGATAAAACATACCGTGAAATCCGTCTGGGCCAGCAGCACTGTGAGGATCTAGATGCCAAACCGCATCTTTAATTTCGGATGCAGTGGGCAAGTTGGTTAGTCGTGCATTGTCCTCAGCAGTGACCAGTTGAGGAATGGAAGATAATATGGCTGAATGATTCTGTGTAGAAACTGGACCAAACAAGTCGGTATAAAAAGTTACTGCAGCTGTCATAATGTCTGATGACTCCGTTAACAACTGGCCATCCGGAGCCTGGATTTGCTGAATACGTAGATGTGTCCGCTTTCCTTTAACAAGGGAGTGAAAATATTGTGTATTCGCATCACCTTCCTGAAGCCATTTTACTCTTGCTTTTTGTTTCCAGAACAGTAATTCCGCATGAGATGCTTGTAAATATTCGGCCTTACACTTATGATATGCGGTCCGAGTGGCCTCTGTTGGCTGAGCATCCAAAGCTGCTTCAGCATGATTTAATTGAGTCTCCGCATACGTAAGATTATTAAAAATATTGCCGAAAACGTCCTTATTCCATCTGTGGAGGTCTTTTTTCAATGAGCAGCTTGCTGTAGAAGCCATACATACCACCCGAAGTTGGATAAGAAAGCCACGCCTGTGTCATGTAATTATTAAAGTCGGAGTGATGCAACCATGCATCTAAAAACTTGAATGTACGGCGGCTAGACCTCCTGGCGGCGACAGATGAACAGTAATGGCATATGATCAGAAGCCACTCTTGGAGATGAGACAATTGAAGCATCGGAAAAGTATCTTGGAATGCAGAATTAATAAAGAGCCAGTCTAATCTACGAAATATGCGACCAAGGCCCCGTCCATCCGCCCAAGTGAATCTGGAACCCTGATGAGGAGGAGCCATCAAAGAGCAATATTCAACACAGTCATTGAAGTCTTGTAATGCCGCGAGTGATGGAACCGAACGACCACGATGATCCTCTAATGTGCGAAATGTGTTAAAATCACCACCAACAAGCCAAGGTAACTGACATGAATCAGCAAAATCTCTCAAAGCCCTCCAAAGAGGGCGACGCATGACATGAGTCGTGGTAGCATAGACCACTGAGAATATAAATGTCAACTGCAGTGAAATGGATTGAAGAGTAAAGTGCGTCTCACTTCAATCTTTATTTCTTCTACTATGACACAAAAGTTTGAAGTATGTCTTGCTGCAGAGATATTATTTGAAAGGCGCGTACATTTTTAAGTTCATTTCTTCATCCACCAAAGTTTCTTTCATCTGAAGTAATCATGCGAAACAAGAGCATACAATATATATTCGGACATTGTCACACACGCTATCTTGTTTCTTAAGAAACCAATAAAATAAATAATCTCAAAAAACTTGGCATAAAACAGATGTGACTTTTATATCATCAATATTCATGGTATAATGGAAGTTACTATAAGTGTGTTTTGATAATTTAGAGATAAATGTGCAATAGATTTCAAACAATTTGCGAAACAAATAGTCAAGTTTTCAGGATAGTCAAAGCCGAACTCAGAATGATCTTGACCAAAATAGTCAAGTATACACTACACCGAACTTAGAATGGCTTGACCAAAGTTCACTGAGTCTTCAGAAAACTTTCCATCCAAGTGTCCGATACACCACCAAACTAAGGATTTGCGTTCACTCTAAATGGCGAATCATACGTTTAAGTTTGATCTTGAGTTCTGTCAAACTCTGACTTTGACCAATTTTGAAATTTTGAGTTTACCTGATCCAACGTCAAAAGATGATTTTGGTCATAAGATAGAGTTACAAAAGAGTACACAGAACTCCGGACCAAAACTTAGATGTGAATTCAGTGAAAGTCACAGACCGTTAGATCGCTGAATTCGGTATCCAAAAAATAGTCATTAGGACACGATTTTCAAGTTACAAATGGCTGTATCAATATCTTGTCTATCCTATATTATTTGCTCATTTATTGTTAACGTTTATAATGCTATTTTGAGTGTTTTTCCACATCCTACAAGCATCTAGGCTGTAAGTCGTTAACTACAATGGAGGAAAGCTTTGTTGCATAAAATTTGAATTGCGGAAGTACAATTAATGATGCAAGAGAAATGAGCAAAGCTGGAAAAACAAAATTGAGGACCTCTATATAATAAAAAATTTTGAAGAGGCAATTACACATTTTCATCATCTTCAAGCTCTATCATCATTGATATTAAAAACATTCAAAGTGGAGAAGTTCTTAAAGGTTATTAAGGTCTTGTTGCTTGTTTCCATTGTTGTTTTGTGAGAGTATTGAAGCTAGCACAAGACGGACTAAATATATTTGATCTCTTGCTTGTGAGTTAGACTTTTCTTGAAAGTGTCATTACTTCTTCTCCCAAACCCATTTGCTGAAAGTTCTTAGGTAGAACTTTGTTGAAGTTGTGAAGAATCAAATAGAAAAGCTAAGCATGTTGCTTGTAGTTGTTGTACAAGTTGTTGTTGTAGTAGTTTTATTGTTGCAATAGTTGTGTAGTAGTTGTTGTTGCATAAGTTGTGGGTTCAAACAGTTGTTGTTGTAGTTCTATTCTTTGTGAAGGTAATAAGAAAGTTGTTGTTGAAAATCCACTTTGGAAAAAAATGGTAGTAGACTGAAATCAAGGAGATTCAAACTCTTCTCCATATTCCCATCTTTTTCTTTCTTATTTTGGAGAGCATTGGTGTGAGCAAAATAAAAAAATCCAAAAATTGTCCAATATTCTGTTCCCTCTCCCCCATCTCCCAATACAGTGTTTTATGGGCCTAAAAACTATATCAAAGAATTTTTTAGGATTAAAATAAAAAAAGTGATACGATGAATTCTACTCAACACACCATTAGGATGTATGATGGCATTTACGAGTGCGAGTGCGAGAGACAGCTTAATGAGTATGTGATTGGCAACTCAAAGAAAAAATGAAGATCACCTCTATTTGATGCATTTAGCTATTTCTTATAGAAATATAAGATGAATGCATATTGGTATGGATGTGGTTATAACATATGGAGAGTGGTTATGAGGAAAAACCTCCACCAACTAGGCTGAATGAAAATGAGAGAATAGTCACGAAGGAGTTGGGTAACTACAATGATGAAAATAAGAAGAATTTTGAGCTAGAAAGGAAAGCTCTTAAAATTCTTCATCTCCCTCTCACACAAGGAGCTAATAAAAGTTCAAGTTATCTTCTCCCACATAAGACATAGAAGAAGCTTGAGGAGTTAGCAAGTAATGGTCATTAATAAAACCTAGATGAAGAGGATCATGATGGTAAAAAAATGTTCCTCTTAGCTATTGAAGATGACAAAGTGACATTTCTTTCAACTTCTTCATTTGATAAATTGCAAGATGAATGCATTGCTTTACATGAGGAGTTTGAAAATGTTGCTCTAAGATACAAGCATGCTAAAAAGGAACTTAGATTATGTAAATATAAAAGAAAATTTGCATTACTCTTTTAGTTTGCTTTATTTAGGGCATGATTCCACTTTAAAGATGCATAAATCTGTAGCTCTACAAGACATAGAGATTGAGAAAAAGGTGTCAAACTTGATGAGCTCCATAAGAAGACATGTAACAATGCTATTCATAAAAAAATTCTTGGTAAGCAAAAAGTAGTTAACATAAAATCCAACTTAGGATTTGAAGTTTCTACTATTTCGCCCAAGATTAGCTTGTCGAAGATAAAAGATGCATCTTTATGTGATTCATTTAAGGCTAAGGTTATATTTCCAAAAGGATTTCTTAGGAATGTCAATAAGTCATCTAAGCATATAAAGACAATCAAGCCGTCCAAGCATAAAATGCACATTCATCTAATGTACCTATTTGTTTCTTTTGCAATAAAAAGGACACATGGTGAGTGTTTGTAGAGTTAAGAAAAGCTTTGACTTTTATTAAGGACCTAAAGCTTAAGAACTAATCAAAATGGACCAAAAATAAAATGGTACCTTTATATAGAGATTTGTCTTATATAGGAACTTTGAATCCATGGAGAAGACAAAGTGGAAGAAACCAAATACCGCATGAAAATGAAATGTTCAATCCATATAAATGGCAATAAGCATTTTTTTATCAAGTTCAAGACCAAAGATGATACTGAAGTCCATTTCGGCAATGTGAGAGGCTAGACCCTTCGAGTTAGAGGAGTTGGTAAACCTTCTAACTTTTCTTTTAGTCCTATAATATATATAGAAGTGCCATGAGCTAATTTGATAAGTGTTACCAGTGTGATGATAATATTTAATTAGTTTTGAAAATGGGTAAATACTTGTAAAAGAATGATAGTCATTTGGTATCTTTGAGATTTTGAAAAGAAAATAATCTTACCTCACACGGCTTTATTGTGATAACTATTATGCCGAGTTTTTGGTTTTACCTATCATATGCTAGATGATTTGGATATGTTGGTTACAAAATTTCTAAAAACTTTTGAAGACACCAATTTATCAAAGAATTTATAAATCATGATGGTGTAACTGATACTTAGAAATTATCTAAAGCCTTGATAGTAATGACTTGAATCCCGTCAGTGGAATGACTCTATTAAGACATTAAGTGTTTTATTGAGACACTGATAGGAGCATCATCTATGTGTGGTAGTACATGGTTATTTTATATTTTGATTAACGTTGAGTCTTTGTAACTAGATGACCACATTTTATTTACTTAGTGTTGGTTCTTGCTAGGAATAATAATGCATGATCACGATTTTCTAAAAATCTTGAAAATGAGAATGAAGAACCACCATAAATCTATTTTTTGAAATAGAATTTTGAAATTTGAAGAAAATACCAATATATTTGTGAAATGAGAGGATGTCTTTTTTTACCACTTATTGGTCTAAAATTCTAAACAAAAATTTAATAGAGGAAAGTGAAATTAAAACGATTCTATGAATGACTTCTTCTTGACTCTTCTTTGTCCAAA
>AP025044.1:34510225-34590301 GCA_036186865.1 Eustoma russellianum
CAATGCGTCAGCCACTACATTTGCTTTACCTGGATGATAACTGATGGTCAGATCGTAATCTTTCAACAATTCCAACCATCGTCGTTGCCTCATGTTCAACTCCTTCTGTGTGAACAGATATTTTAGACTCTTATGATCCGTGAAAACCTCGCACTTTGCTCCGTATAGATAATGTCTCCATATTTTAAGTGCGAACACTACCGCTGCCAACTCAAGATCATGAGTCGGATAATTCTGCTCATACGGCTTTAACTGTCGAGAGGCATACGCGATAACCTTGCCTTCTTGCATGAGCACACAACCTGTATTAGAAAAGTTAGACCACAATTAACATGTATATAATATCTAACTTAATATCATATACATACCTAGTCCATTTCTGGACGCATCACTATATATGACGAACCCTTCCGAATCAGAGGGCTGCGCCAATATTGGTGCTGTGGTCAGTCTCTTCTTTAACTCGTAAAAACTCTTCTCGCAATCAGCAGTCCATTCAAATTTTGTCTTCTTCTGCGTCAGTCTACTCAGTGGCACTGCTATTCTGGAAAACCCTTCTACAAACTTCCGGTAATAGCCTGCCAACCCAAGAAAACTTCTGACTTCTGTCACATTGGTTGGACGCTGCCATTCGGTAATTGCCTCAATTTTCTTTGGATCTACAGAAATTCCTTCTTCTGAGACAACATGACCCAGAAATGTCACGCTCTTCAGCCAAAATTCGCATTTGCTGAATTTAGCGTACAATTTCTTCTGTCTCAAGGTCTCCAGTACTTCCCTCAAATGTTCAGCATGCTTCTCATCACTCGGAGAGTACACCAAAATGTCATCAATGAAAACAACCACAAACTTGTCCAGCTGTTCTCTGAACACCGTATTCATCAAGTCCATAAATGCAGCTGGTGCATTTGTCAATCCGAACGGCATCACTAAGAATTCGTAATGCCCGTATCTGGTAGGAACGCAGTCTTCTCTACATCCTCTGCCTTAACTCTCAACTGATGATAACCAGACCGCAAGTCAATCTTAGAAAATACACGTGCACCCTTCAACTGATCAAAAAAATCTTCAATGCGAGGTAGAGGATACTTGTTCTTTATCGTGATCTTATTGATCTCACGATAATCGATGCACAGTCTCAAGCTTCCATCTTTCTTCTTAACAAATAACACCGGCGCTCCCCACGGTGAAACACTCGGACGAATAAACTTCCGATCAAGAAGCTCTTGCAACTGCTCTTTCAATTCTTTCAATTCAGCCGCAGCCATCCGGTACGGTGTCTTCGAGATAGGCTCAGCTCCTAGAATGAGATTTATCTCGAAATCTACCTCACGACTAGGCGGCAAACCCGGCAATTCCTCTGGAAATACATCTTTGAATTCATTCACAACCAGAATCTGATCAATTGTCGGCACCTCCTGCTTCGAATCCATAGCGTATACCAGAAATCCCTCTGCACCCTTCTGCAGCATCCGATGTGTCTGAGCTGCGGTCAGATAAATTTTCTTCGGAACCTTCTTCAGCTTAAAATTTCCCTGAAACACCACTTCTTTTGCATCAGGACCTCTGATACTCACTTGCTTCTGTCGACAGTTTATATTCGTGTGATACTCCGATAGCCAGTCCATCCCAAGGATGATATCAAAATCGCTTAATTGAATCGGGATGAGAGTAGCAGTGAACAACTGTTCTTTAATCTCCAGTTCACAACCCTTATATTGATGATGAGAAACTATTACTGTATCACCAGCCGTTTGCACGCGATAAGGGTATTCCAACCACTCCGGACATTGATTTAGATACTTCACAAACCTCCGTGAAATAAAAGAATGACTGGCGCCACTATCGAATAATACATTCGCTGGCACCTTGTTAATAAGAATCGACCCTAGTACAATTTAAGGGTTAACTAAACACAACAAGTAACATATAGAAATAGTGCAAAGGAACACTTAAATGAGTGAATTATTTAAATGTTACCTGTCACCACATCATTCGTCGCTTCCACCTCAGGATCAGTCATAACATGCACTCTAGCATTCGTCTTCGGCCTCCCCTTCTGCTGACCACCTTGCGGCTGCTGTTGCATCGCCTTCTGCTCAGGACACTCCCTAGCGTAATGTCCAGTTTTTCCACACTTGTAGCAGATATTATTCTTCCTCCAGCACTCTCCCGGATGATTCCGGCCACAGTAAGCACACGGAGCTGGCGGTCCATTATTGCTTTGAGGCTGACCAAAGTTCCTCTGCGGCTGCTGCTGTGGTGGCCTAAACTATATTCCTGTAGGCTGACGACGAGGTACCTTTACCCAGCGTCCAAACTTTCCTGATCCAAATTCATCTCGTGGCCTCTTGCCACGATCCTCCGCACTCACTCTCCTGAAGTCCCTTTCCACTTCACGACACGCTTCGAGCAACTCATCAAATGTTTGGGCCCTTGCATTCACAAGCCCGGTCTGAATCTCAGATCTCAACCCAGTCTTAAACTTCAGCATCTTCAGTCTCTGATCTGTCATGGTAGACGGCACATACTGACCCAGTGCGTGAAACCTCTCAACATACTCCGCAACAGACATATTCCCCTGAGTCAAAGCCTGAAACTCTGCCATTCGCTGCAGAACTGTACTGTCTAGAACATAGTATCTCTTAAACTCCTCCCGGAACTGTGCCCAAGTGATCGGCGCAGTCAGCCGTATCTCCACACTGCGCCACCAAACCTCAGCATCTCCTATCAAAAATGGCACAACAACTTCCACCGTCAAGTCCTCCGGCACCTGCAGTAAACGAAGATGATCTGATATCTCCTTCAACCAAATCTCAGCTTCTTCTGGCTTCGATGTGCCCCGGAAGGTAGGAGCTCGGGCATTCTGCATCTCCTTATAAAAGAACCTCAACCCAGGCTGTGGTGGTGGATGCGGTATCTGCTGATTCAGCTGTTGCTGCTGATGAGCAACAATGTTTGTCAAAGTGACCAAGGCCTCAGCAATGTTGTTGTTTTGATTCTGAGCCTGACCTGTTCCTGCATTTTCAGTTGGTTCCATTTCTGCAATTCACAATTTAGTCAGCTTCATATACAAGGGTATTTTGGTAATTTGCATATTCTAGAAGTAAAACAGCAATCATTTAGCTAACGGTCCTCACACCCCTTAACCCGATCTTAACTTACGTCTAAAATCATCGCTTACTTCTAAGTGATCTAGTTAATCATATGTTTCCGAGGTAAGACCAGAATCTTTGCTCTGATACCACCTGTAGCGCCCCGCTTCCGAGCCCTAGTATCGGAAACGATGCACCCGCCGTAGTCTACTATGAGAGCTACAAAGCGTCGTTCAATTCTCTTTCACGTCAGCAGTGACGTAGGAAATTTCGCAGCGGAAATAAAGAAAATGAAATAAACATTTATTTATTACAACCCCAAACTGTATCTCAAATGGAAACAAGTCTGAAATTCAGTACAACTCATAACTGATATAAATGAAATAAAAGGATTCTACATCTTCTGGTCCCGAGCTAGTTACCCCACCGTCCGTACTCCGCTCCGTCCTCTATGTAAATATAATCATACTCCTGTTCACCTGGGAAAAATAAAGGGGTGAGTGATATAGAAATATCACCCAGTAGGTACCCGACTCTTCTCGAACAATTTCATATATGGCAACAAATAGCATGTAAAACAAGTATAAACATGAATAACTGCATAAGTAAATAAAAAGCACGGCACATTAGTTATGCGATGTCATGATGCATGTTTGTGTCACACGCAACAATATCCCAACACAAGAATGTCTGTCTCTCTACCGTGCAATGCATGAACCTCGAGGGAATCCTACCACACGCCTCGTCAGGCCACACGCCCCGTCGGGCCACACGCCTCATAGGGCCACACGTCCCGTAGGACCACACGCCTCATAGGGCCACACGTCCCGAAGGATCACACGCCTCATAGGGCCACACGTCCCGAAGGACAATGCACGTGCCATGGAATGCAAATGTAACATGTCACATAACATTTTTTTTCACTCATTTCAACTTTTCAACAATTTTCCTTATCTCCTCTTAATTAATTTTAAATTATTAATTCTCTTATATACAAATACAAATTTATTTACCTATTAGTGATATTATCTAACTTTACTTTTGTTTCTCCAAATATACTAGAATATTTTTAACCTTTTATATTTACATAAATATACTTTTCCTTTCACAATTCCAATTCTCGGTAAACTTCCTTTTTAATTAACATAATCAGAATTTTTTTATTATTATTTAAACACTTGTTTTTCCTTTACAACGG
This sequence comes from Eustoma russellianum, assembly GCA_036186865.1. Lineage (NCBI taxonomy): Eukaryota > Viridiplantae > Streptophyta > Magnoliopsida > Gentianales > Gentianaceae > Eustoma > Eustoma russellianum. Next base: position 34,514,519 of record AP025044.1, read on the forward strand.
AGAACAGTTTTTTTATTATAATAATAATATGCTGCCAAACTTTAATAATGCATATTCAGTTTTTTTTTTCCTAAAACATTCTTTTTTTTAAACAATAACCAGCTGCAGGTTCTTTTTTTAACACTAAGCCCAATTTGTTTTTTTTTAATTCCCAGCTCCAGCCCACACGCACATCACACAGCCCAGCCCTTTTCTTTTGTTTTTGTTCTGTTTTTCCTTTACCCCTGGTTGGGACGAAACCTTTCCAGCCCGAATCCAAAAACAGTCTTTTTTTTCCCTCACTTCAGCCCACAGCCGAAAATTCCCCCTATCCTTCTAGCCCAAAACTTCTTCAATTATCTTCTTTTAACTCCTCAATCCAAACTAATTTAAAGTTCTCTTAAAACCCAAACACCCTTTATTTCTAATTCTAATTTTTAATCAAATCTCAATTCCTCTCTAAAATTAAGATATATTTACATATATGAATCAAAACCACCGAAACACGTTCCTTTAAACATATTCTAAACATATTCTTTTATTTTTTTTTCTCTATCTCTTTTCGATATAACTCAAATGATGTCATATGTGACATGCCAAATTCTCCTAAAACCAATTTATACAATTATAACACATGATATATACTTTAAATAGTTTTTTTTAATATATATACATATATATGATTTTTTTTCCAGCCCATCACAAAATAAACAATCAATATACACAACACATTTTATACAACAAAGAGAACAACTAACACATAGAACCTAACAATTTGAATTATAACATGCAAAATAACAATAAATAAAACAATTAGCAAATAATTGCATATATGAAATAAACTCAAAAAGAGAGGGCCACCTACCTCTTGATTGTAGTCTAAATTTAGTGGTGGTGATGTGGTGGTGTTGGTGGTTGTGGTGGTGTGCCTCCACTTCCTTCTCCTCTTTTCCCTTGAATCTTCTATTTCTTAAGTTTCGGTTGTTTTTTTCCTACTCTTTTCTTTCCCTTTCTTTTTTTCACTCTCAGCTTCCCGCACTTTCTTTTCTTATTCCTATTTGGTTTGGCCGAAATGCACCTTATAAATGTGATGGAAGTGTTGCTTTGCCTCTTGGGTTTCTTAGAAGTAAATTGTTGAGGGTAATGGCCATTAAGTGAGATTAATGTATTATGGATAATTATGTGAGGGGGGTTACATAAAGAGTAGCTAAAGAGTTTAAATAAAGGTTTTCTTTTAAGTTATATTATGCCAATTTTATTTTATTTTTTTACGGTTGTTACAACCGAAGCCAAAGTGCATCTGTACGGATTTGAACCCAAGGACGAAGCTTCAGCTTGGCAATTAGACCAAGCCTCATTATTTAAGCCCAAAGAGTCCCAAACTACAAATACAAACTCGACATGGATAGTCAACTTATAACTGTAAGAAGCTCACATTTTTTCAAAATTTCATGTCCTAGTTTTCAGAGGTGCAGTGACACATGATCACCGACATACCTTCATTTAGCAGGCTCCGTGCTCGAAGTTTCACTGATCTTGTTTATCTGTTCATCGCGAGGTGCTCGAAAACGGAACAATATGAATTGCATTACTATCTGAGCACAGCACATGATTTCAAGATTCAAGGAAAAAGTGCTGAGAATGGATGAATAATTTGTTCACAAAAGCCATAGGAGGTGACATGCCCGAAGTAGAAGAAAATTGTCCAAAAAGAAATTCAGCCATAGGAGGTGACATGCCCGAAGTAGAAGAAAATTCTCCAAAAAGAAATTCAGAATATTGATGTTCACTACAAAGCATTGAGAAAAGAAGTTGAGGAGAGATGCAAGTTCTTGACAATTTAACAATTAATTTTCTTAAATATGAGGATTTCCCATAATCTAATGATGTCAAATGCTGTTTAATCCTGGTAGAAGTTTCACACGCAATGAAAATATTTATGTCTTCTTAAATATGACGATTTCTCAGAATTAAATAAGGACAAATGCTATTTTACCAAATACGGCGCAATTTTTTTTGCCAGGCGTTAAAGATACAGTTATAACATTGCAAGACAAAGAGAAGAAAAGGAAGAAGCAATCAGTGACATAGCATGAAGCCGTTGGGTGGTTGGCAAGTCTTGGTGTGTATGGCACGCTTGACAGGTCAGACACTTTGGTGTTGGCACGTATGGCATGGATGGCACGCTTGGCAGGACTGATACTTTAGTCCTGGCACGTATGGCGTGCTTGGTACGCTTGGTCCGCTGGTCCTGGCAAGGATGGCACGGGTGACTCGTTTGATGTGCTGGCAGCGAGCCTTGGCACTACATTGCAGAAGTTGATGCACCAAGCCAAACTGTTTTTCCACGTGCTAATTTTTGTTTCTAGATACTTCTTTAGCTAGTATAAATACATGTGGAAGTTGTAAAGTAAAGATTGAGCGGAATAGAAAATTTTCTAGCGCCCTCCTTTTCTTCCTCTTCAAGTTGTGTTTGGCGCCATATTCTTCTTCTTCCGCAGCATTCAATTTTTCTTTGTGTTTATACGTTACAATACCTTGATCATGATTCCTTTGACGATCAAATTCTGAGCTTGACATGAATTTTGACATGGTATCAGAGCCATGACAATTCAACATTAATTCATTTAATGTTCTTGAACGAACTCTGCATCATATCAATCTTATCGAGTGTGAGTTACTTCAACTGAAGTATAGACATGACAAACACATGCGCTGCATCATCTAGCTCACGCAGTAATCATATGAATAATGATAATCCAGCAAGTAATCCGTACTACTTGCATCCAAACGATAGTCCAGCGATTGTTCTGGTTCAACCTCCACTCAATCCACACAACTTTCACTCGTGGAGTAGGACATTACAAATGGCACTGTTAGTAAAGAATAAGACCTGTTTCATTGATGGATCTATGCCTAAACCTGCATCAAATGATCCTCAATTTCAAGCTTGGAGGCCGGTAAACACCATGATCCAATCATGGATCATGAACTGTGTATCTCCTTTAATTGCGCAAAGTACAGTGTGGTACGATAGGACACACAAGTGATAGATGTTATAGACAGCATGGATTTTCCCCTGGCTTTTAGTTTAAGAACCAAGTGAATGCGGCTGCAATGTTGGAAGAGAAGCCTCAGAGCTGTGATACTCAACAACCTCCTTCTTCTCTATTTCCACAGTCCACACACTCTCTTACTCTAAAACAGTTAACTAAACTCCTGAAATTATTAGATGTTGATGATGTTGTTTCAAGAACCAGTGGAAATAAAGAGTTACAAGGTGCTATTATGACTGCGCAAACTGGTATGTCTACAGGTAAAAATTCTGCAAGCACTGATTGTGTATGGATCTTGGATTCAGGGGCCACTGACCATATTTCATGCTCCTTATCACAGTTTCATTATTATTACCCCATTGATCATGTCTCTATTAAACTTCCAAATAATATTACAGTTGAAGCTACTCATAAAGGAGTGGTTATATTACACAGTGGACTTGTTTTGAAGGATGTACTATATGTCCCTTCATTCTCTTTCAACCTTGTATCTTTAAGCAAGCTTATTGATTCTCCTCATTTGCTTGTTTCATTCCATAGTTTCATTCAGGATCAGTTATCCAGGAGGATGATTAGTTTAGCTAGGAAGCATCACGGACTTTATTACATACATGATTCCAGTCTACCTGTGTAGTCTGAAGTCTTTAGTACTTGTGTTTTGCCTTCTGCTTTATCTTCTTCCAGTCTTGATTCTTATTCATATATGTGGCATGCTAGACTTGGACATGCTTCATCAGCTAGAATTCAAAAGTTGCATAGATTACATCCAGATATACCATCTTTTGGCCAGAGTGATAGCTGTACAGTTTGCCCTTTGGAAAAACTAAAGAGGTCTCCTTTTCCTGCATCTGTTACAGTCTCTAAGCATCCTTTTGATATCATTCATGTTGATATATGGGGCCCTTACAGGCACCCTACACTGTACAATCAGAAGTAATTTTTGACTATAGTTGATGATTATTCAAGGTATATCTGGATTTATCTTCTCAAGGCAAAATCTGAGGCTAGACAGATTTTGCAAAGTTTCTTCCATTACATTTTTACTCAGTTTAATGTCCATATCAAAGTTCTTAGAAGTGATAATGGACTTGAATTCAAAATGCCTGAATTTTATGTGCAACATGGGGTTATTCATCAGATAACTTGCAGTTATACTCCCCAACAGAATGGAATAGTAAAGAGAAAACACCAGCATCTTCTGGTTGTGGCTAGAGCACTCAGATTCCATGCTTCATTACCTATTGTTTACTGGGGATTTTGTCTTCATCATGCTACTTATTTGATAAATTTGATGTCATCACATGTCCTTAAGCACAAAACTCCTTATGAGATTCTACATCAAAAACAACCTACGCATGATCATCTCAGAGTGTTTGGTTGTTTAGCTTTTGCATGTGATAACACCCTTCATAAGGCCAAGTTTGCACCTAGGTCCTTGCCCTGTGTTTTTCTTGGGTTCCCTATGAACACAAAAGGCTATATTCTTCAGAAATTAGAGGACAAATCTGTCATTGTTTCTAGAGATGTGTTGTTTCATGAAAATTCTTTTCCTTTCTCTGATGGATCTCCTTTGCCAGCAGCATCAGTGCCAGTGTCTCCTGGTGTGGCTGATGTTCCTTTGTATTTATGTCCAACCCCTCCTCAGGTGCATCCTTTGCATGAGTTGCCACCAACTCCTAATTCTTTACATTTGAGTGATACTGAGTCGTCTTCTGTGTCACCAGTGCCTTCAGTATCATCCTATCCCTCTTCATTTCCTAAGGACTCAGATTCCCTTCCTATTGATCAGATACCAATAACGCAATTGGAAGTTCATTTGCCTCCAGTTTCAGCTCCTGCATCACATCTTTCTTCTGATCATAGACGTGTTAGACCAAGACATGCTCCATCTTATTTGCAGGACTACTACTACAATCTTAGCCACTCCTCTGCTCAATCAGGCTCATCTGTCTCCTTGCCATATCCTATTCAATCTTATCATTCTCTTGAAGCTCTAGCTCCTAAGTACAAGTCCTACATAATTAATATCAGTACTGAGAAGGAGCCTGTGACATATCAGCAGGCAGCTTCATCAGCAGCCTGGCAATAGGCTATGTAGGTGGAATTGGTAGCCTTAGAGGTCACACACACCTGGAGCATTGTTCCCTTGCCACCTGGTAAACAACCCATTGGTCGTAAATGGGTTTATAAAGTTAAAAGAAAGGCTGATGGCTCAGTTGAAAAATATAACGCATGGCTTGTGGCTAAGGGATACACCCAACAACCAGGTATAGATTATGCTGATACTTTCTCACCGTGGCAAAAATGACTTTTGTGCGTCTTCTTCTGGCTTTGGCATCTGTGAATAATTGGCATGTGCATCAGTTAGATATAAATAATGCTTTTCTTCATGGTGATTTATATCAGGAGATTTATATGGAATTGCCACAAGGAGTTCAGTCTTCAATTCCTAGTGCAGTTTGCAAGCTTCAGAAATCTCTTTATGGGCTTAAATAAGCCAGTAGACAGTGGAATGAGAAGCTTACTGTATATCTGTAGTCTCAGGGGTTTAAACAATCCAAAAATGATTACACTCTGTTTATAAAAAGGACTTCAGATTCTTTTATAGCTTTGCTGATTTATGTTGATGATATTATTGTAGCTAGTGATTCAATGTCTCATATACAACACCTGAAGCAACACTTATATTCCATGTTTCAAATTAAAGATTTAGGTGTTCTCAGATATTTTTTAGGCCTTTAGGTGGCAAGGTCTTAGGGGGGATCATGATCTGTCAAAGGAAGTATGCAATGGAATTACTAGAAGAGACAGGATTTCTAGCTGCTAAACCTGCATTAACTCCTATGGAACAAAATTTAAAACTGGAACATAATGATTCACCATTGTTCTCAAATATGTCTTGTTACAGGAGAATCATTGGAAAATTATTGTATCTCACTATTACAAGACCTGACATTTCATATAGTGTACAACAATTAAGCCAGTTCTTGGACTGTCCTACAGAATTGCATATGAAGGCTGTTTACAGATTGTTAAGATATTTAAAAAGAAATCTTGGTCAAGGATTGCTGTTTCCTAGTTCATGTTCAAAGCTACTCAAAGCATATGCAGATTCAGATCGTGGTGAATGTACTGAAACCAGAAGATCTGTCACAGGGTATTGTATGTTCTTTGGTGATGCTCTGGTATCTTGGAAGGCCAAAAAGCAGACTACTGTGTCTAGGTCTTCTTCAGAGTCTGAGTATAGATCAATTGCTGCAGCTACTTGTGAGGTACAATGGTTATTATATTTGTTAAAAGACCTAGGGGTGGAGCAAAGACAACCAGTTGAGTTGTTTTGCGACAACAAGAGTGCAATATATATAGTGGAAAATCCAGTTTTTCATGAAAGAACTAAACATATAGAAGTGGATTGTCATGTGGCTAGAGACAAGTTTCAGGAAGGGGTGATTAAGCCAATGCCAGTCAAAACTGAGTTTCAAGTGGCTGGTCTATTTACCAAGGCATTAAGTTCACAGAGATTGCAATTTCTAACTTCAGCATTAGGGGTCTGCAACATTTACAAGAAGTCAGAATTGAGGGAGGATGTTAAAGATACAGGTATAACATTGCAAGACAAAGGGGAGAAAAAGGAAGAAGCAATCAGTGACATAGCATGAAGCCATTGTGTGGTTGGTAAGTCTTGGTGTGTATGGCACGCTTGGCAGGTCAGACACTTTGGTCTTGGCACGTATGGCATGGATGGCACGCTTGGCAAGTCAGACACTTTGGTCTTGGCACGTATGGCATGGATGGCACGCTTGGCAGGACTGATAGTTTAGTCCTGGCACGTATGGCGTGCTTGGAACACTTGGTGCGCTGGTCTTGGCAAGGATGGCACGGGTGACTCGTTTGATGTGCTGGCAACGAGCCTTGGCACTACATTGCAGAAGTTGACGCATCAAGCCAAACTGTTTTTCCACGTGCTAATTTTTGTTTCTAGATACTTCTTTAGCTAGTATAAATACATGTGGAAGTTGTAAAGTAAAGATTGAGCGGAATAGAAAATTTTTTAGCGCCTTCTTTTTCTTCCTCTTCAAGTTGTGTGTTTGGCGCCATATTCTTCATCTTCTGCAGCATTCAATTTTTCTTTGCATTTATTCGTTACAATACCTTCATCATGATTCTTTTGACGATCAAATTCTGAGCTTGACATGAATTTTGACACATGAAACTATATTAAATAAATAAATGGATAAATTAAAAGTATATGCATATATTACACTCAAAGAAAATTGGCAGGTAAAGAATATGAGCAGTGAAACAACAAATGAAGGCCAAGGATACGCAAGTGTCAAGCAGCAGACATCCGCATGCATCCATCAACCATGGTAGATTGGGCTTCAATTTTTACCAATCAAAGCTGCTCACAAGTATTATGCTAAAAACAAGAAAAGCAAACTAGGATTAAGCATAAATAGTAAACTTGAAAATCCTCAACATAAGATCATTAGCATTAAGTATCAGATCACGACATGGGCAATGTTGCAGGAAAGAATTGCTGGCAGCTTTAGGTTATTGCTTACATAAATCAAAATGTCCACATTTAAGATTAAAGTGTGCCTCACCTTGCAACATACGTAGAATTACCAAGAAGCGCAAAGAGAAACATCAGTGGATTAAGCCCCTGCATATCGTCACACTATATGTCAATTTGGCTAAAACAATCAACCAAGTGAAAAGTAAAGCAGAGAATTGGATGGTGCAATTCTCTTAGAAGAAAGATGAATGAGGAAGAAAACGGTCATTGCCCCAAAAATTAGTTGTGCAGAAAAGCACAGCTTCGGTACTTATACAATTGCAATAGAAGAAGAAAACTCAAATGCAAAATGACTCTAATGCCCCTCGCTAATTAACTATACACAAAACTAATACAAGGACAAAACGGTCATTTTGCATCCTTTAAACTTTTCCTGCCTACGCCTGCGCCTTCTTCTTCTTCTTCAACTGACCTCGCCTTCCACACAGGTACATTGCAACTCTTCCCACGTCATCCAACAACCAAACCACCTCTAACTGATTGCCAGCTCACCAATTGTTTTTCTTGATGCTCAACTCACGATTTCATCCAATGATTGCTGCACAATTAGACTCCCTGCACCTTGGATTGCTCTTCTCGCTGATCACTGACTTCATGAGATACTGCAACATCCCCCCTCGAAACTGACTGGCTAAATATGTTGCATACACCCATAGCACTAGTCGAGTTTCGTAATGTAACAGAATCTAATGCCTTCGTGAAAGCATCAGCCAATTGAAACTCTGATTTGATAGGCATATGATGAATCATTCCCTGCTGGTATTTCTCCCTAACAATGTGACAGTCAATATCGATATGCTTCGTCCTTTCATGAAACACAGGATTCTCTACAATGTAAATAGCACTTTTGTTTTCACAAAATAGTTTGACTGGTTTCACCTGCCTGATGCCCAAGTCACCAAGAAGATACAAAAGCCATTGTACTTCACACGTTGCCATAGCCAAGGCTCTATATTCCGCTTCAGATGATAACTTAGAAACTGTGCTTAGTTTGTTCGCTTTACATGAGACCAACGATTTTCCCAAGAAAACACAAAATCCTGTGACAGACTTTCTTGTCTCAACGCATCCTCCCCAATCAGAATCAGCAAAGGCCTTCAACTCTAACTCCCCAGTGCTAGGATAAAACAAACCTTGCCCTGCTGTGCATTTTATATACCTCAACAGCCTGTGTGCTGCTTTAAGATGTGACTTCATAGGACTATCTAAAAATTGACTCAACTGCTGAACTGTATATGAAATATCTGGCCTTGTGATGGTAAGATACAGCAACTTACCTATGAGTCTCCTGTACTCAGATACATCCCTTATAAGCTGTGAGTCACTGTGAGCCAGCTTCAAGTTCTGTTCCATAGGACTCTTTGTTGGTTTTGATCCCAAAAAGCCAGCTTGTTCAACCAACTCCAACGCATACTTCTTCTGGGAGATCATGATCCCCCTGTGACCTAGCCACCTCAATCCCCAGAAAATATTTAAGTAAACCCAAATCTTTAATATGAAACTCCTGATGCAGTGACTGCTTAAGCATGGTTATGTGTTCTAAAGAATTGCTAGCAACAATTATATCATCAACATACACCACAATCACTATACAAACAGTGCCAGCATGCTTAAGAAACATAGTGTAATCATTCTTGGACTGTGTATAACCTTGATGTATAAGAAACTTGGTAAGCTTATGGTTCCATTCCCTGCTGGCTTGCTTCAAGCCATAAAGGGACTCATGCAATTTACAAACTGTATTGGGATCAGGACTGGTAATGCCCTCAGGTAAGGTCATATAAATTTCTTGGCTAAGGTCACCATGTAAAAATGCATTATTCACATCTAGCTGATGCACATGCCACCGCCTTAAAGAAAACACATCCAGTAATAATCTGATAGTTGTCAGTTTAGCAACAGGGGAGAATGTATCTGTATAGTCAACACCCAACTGCTGGGTAAAGCCCTTGGCCACAAGCCTTGCTTTGTATCTTTGTATGCTACCATCAGGTTTATATTTGATCTTATAAACCCATCTACACCCAATGGGTTTCTTACCAGCGGGGAGTGTAACCAACGTCCATGTATTATTAGCCTCCAATGCAGCCAGTTCTGTTTGCATTGCCTTCTGCCAATGAACAGATTTGGCTACTTCTTGATAAGACGTTGGCTCCTGCAACACACTAATACTAAGAGCATATGTTTTATATTTAGGTGTTGGCAAATCCAATGACATGTAATTTTCAATAGGGTATGAAGTAGAAGAAGCATGATTAGAAGGCAAAGAAAGACCAGAAGAAGAGGATTGAGTATAGAGAAGACCACATTAATAGTCTTTTAGATAACCAGGTGGATGTTTGGGTCGCACAGACCGGGATGAATCATTCTGAATTGTTGGAAATGGTAAATGTGTAGGATCTGCAAGGCACCGCTAGAAGGGGGGTCGAATAGTTGGTGCGGAAAATGTGGTTTCTAAAATGGTTTTGAACCAAGAACTCAACTTCTGAAAACAGTTTCTGTTTTTAGGACCAGTTTTAAAACGTTATTAAAACTAGGTTGCAGGTCTTCAAAAATTCTGAAATTTTAAGAGAAGTTAGCCTCAGATGTTATGAGTGTCTCCTAAAAATTTCAGATTTAAATTCAACCTCTAACCCCTTGAAAATTTGTTGGTGGTCAGATTGCGCAAATCTGCCAGAAACGGTAGACTGATTTGAAAAATTATTTCCTATTTATACTAACTCCAAATGCTCTGAAAATTTAAAGACTAACCCCTTATAAGTTGTATTTAAATGGGTTGAAAAAGTTTTGAAAAATTCTTTTAGGAATTTAGTCAAATACGATCAAAGTCTCAACCTTTGCAAGCCTGAAAATCAGACTGCACTAGTCTCAGAACTTTGGACGTTTGGATGACTTTTACTTATCCAAAATGGTTGAAACTTGCGCCAAAAGAACCCTAAGACGTGTAGCTATGTTTCTTTTTTATCCATGTGGCCGCCCCCTTGGCTTTCTTCCCTTCTTGAAAATTATCATCTAAGTCCTTGGAAGAGTATATGGCATCATTGTGACATGACTTTGCTTACATCTTCTCATTGGATGATCATTAAACGTTTGCTTACTTGGCACTCATTGATTTGTTGGATGTTGTCATCATTTGATGACTAGACAAATCTGAGAATAACACTTAAAAAATGTGCCAAAATCATCATAAAATAGTTACCATAACTTCCAAGATCATCACATAAAATTTGCAAGACAATTTTCTCCAAAATTCCTTAAAAATTCGGCCATTATGATGCTTTACATGCTGAAATTTCAGCATGTGAAACATTTGTATTCTTTTCAAAATATTGCCAAATTTTGTACTGATTTAATCCAAGAAATTAAGGGATAATGCAATCACCATTTAGTATGCAATATTCTCATCTTTTATGGAATAAAAATTTGACAACAATGTGGCCTATATTTCGGCCATTATACATTCACACATGCTGAAATTTTCAACATGTGTGATATTTAAAAATATCACCACTTAAATTCCATAACTTATTCAAAATACTTCCAAATTGTCTTCCAATTAATCCACCTTAATCAAGACACAAAATATGACTCATAATGTCATTAAAATCGGCCATCCATTGTGCACATGCTGAAATTTTCAGCATGTGTTACAAATGAGACATAAGTTTGAAATGTTACCTTGTGTAGCTCCTTCCTTTATGTCATCAACATTGTATGCTTCATTCTTGACCAATAAATATGCCAACAAGGCTCTACATATGCTTCAACAAGCTGGTTTGGGCGTGTATAATGTGTAGATACATGTGCTGAATTTTATTTTTGCAAACTTTTTAAAATAGTGCACATTTAATAATACACATATGGTATATTCCAATCAGCCCTTAATTTGATTTTCTAGAACACTTTGAGATGTATGAAATATGTAAAAAGTGTCTACATACATATTGTATGATGTGCCAAAAACATTCCATGTGTCGTGCGCGTAGAAAACCGAATTTTCGATGTTTATCGATTACACGATTTTTCTCTAATTAAATTCCAACATTTTGCACATGTTATATATATTATGTTACACATAATATACATAAATTAAACTTTAATATTCAGCTCATAAGGCTGATTAAAGTGGCGCCTAGACATATGACAAAATTGAAATTGAAATCTCCACAATTTGGCCTTAATGTGGGGGTGATTTGTGTGTGCCAACATGGAATGATTTTATGGCTGCACATACCATGTAAGCCACGAAATTTATGGCTATTTTTGAAGTGTAGGGGATGGCCATCTATTTATGGCAAGTACGTGACACGTTGGCGAAGTTTCGGTACTCGCCCGATACGACAATTTTTGGTTTAGAACCTTTTAACGTGTCGTATTTAATTTGTCATCACCATAAATTATATCATATGATATAAGACTTGAATATACTCATAAATATGAGTTAAGTATAATGGTGTGACGTTAACGTACGTACGTAAAATATATAACGTGTCGGTAGTACATTGGAATATATGTGTATGTGCCTTTTTCAAAAAATCTGAAAATATATATATATATATACATATATATATATATATATATATATATATATATATATATATATATATATAAATGGCGTGTATTTATGTGTGGGGAGAAGAGTGGAAGACTTTCCTTTCTTCACCTTGTTGCCTTTGTGCCTTTTCCAAATATTGCTTCCTTTAATGAACTACTTAGTTTAATTAACTAAGTACTTCACTTAATGAACTAGTTTAGTTCATTAATGGTGGCACCTGAAAATAGTTCAAACACAACAAATGTTTGTCATTTGATGTAAGCTCTAAAGCTTCATGGCTCGTTAGTACGGCAACATTATATATGAACTATATAAGGCAAGTAATATGCAATATGTCATGCATTTCTTTGTAACACGTTTAAATCATGTATTTTGAAATCACTCAAACCCTTTTTTCTTTACAAAATGAACTTCAAGACCCGTACATGGATGAGGACTACGCTGAAGCACAGTATTTTCAGATGAACTGGTATTGTCTGAGACCACATCAGATGAATCAAGGTGAGGTGTATGAACAGAGACATTTGGTGTTGATGTTGATGAGGAATCAGTAAATGAGTTTATTGGTGAGGACTGCAAGGGTTGAGAAAAACGAATAGGTGTTTCTGATATGTCAGTTGTGAGATTAGTTGGCCAATGATTAGACATATATGAATTAAAGGAATTCAAGGCCGGATCAGTAACAAAAGAAAAAGTATGTTCAGAAAACTGAACATCTTTGGAAATGAAGATGTTTTTGGTGACAAGATTAAGAAGGAGGTATCCTTTGGTGTGGTAAGGTAATCCAAGGTAAGCACAAGGGACAGCTCTTGGTTCAACCTTGGCTTTCTGTGGTGAAGCATTACTGGCGAAGGCCAAACACCCAAAGACTTTAAGATCTTGATACGATGGATGCTTATCAAAAAGGCAGAAATAAGGGGTTTGTTGTTTCAATAAAGGTGTGGGTAATATATTGATGAGGTACACTGCATATTGGGCACAAAACCCCAATACTCAAAAGGTATATTGGCTTGCAGTTTAGTAGCTCTGGCTACGTTTAGTATATGCTGGTGTTTGCGTTCAAAGACTCCATATTGCTGAGGAGTGTTGAAGCAGTTGGTCTGATGAATGATTCCTTTGCTAATAAAAAATCGATTCATCTTAAATTCTTGACCATTATCAGTCCTTATACACTTGACAGATCTACCAAATTGATTGACAGCATATTGACAGAAGCTATCAATAACATGTCTAGTCTGAGATTTCTGTTTAAGGAGATAGATCCACGTATAACGTGTATGATCATCAACAACCGTAAGAAAATAACGTTGTCCATGTACAGTGGGGTGTCTATAGGGACCCCAGATGTCGATGTGAAGAAGATCAAAAAGAAACTTGGATATAGAATCAGATGTAGGAAAAGGTTTCCTTTTCAATTTAGCCAAGGGACATACAGTACACTTATATGCATTATCAAGCACAGACACAGACTGATCAAGATTGTGTACTTCCTTTATTCTAGGTAATGAAGCATGGCCTAGTCTATAGTGCCATAGTACAGAAGAATCTGAAAATCGAGCATGGACTGACAAACATTTAGACAAACTATCAGACTGTATTTAAGTCACATGAAGGTAGTACAGTCCCTTGTGTAGCTCAGCTGAACCAATCGTCTTCAGGTATGTACATTCCTGAATGATACAAGATTTTCCAAAGAACTGTATAAGTATAGAAGAATTCGAAAGAAGCCTGCCAAGTGACAGAAGATTGTATGTAAACGAAGGCACATACAGGACATTGTGAATAGACAAAGAAGGATTTATGATAACTGAACCAACATGTGTGGCTTCAACTGACATATTGTTGGGTAATCTAATAGGCAGAGACTCAATTGGCTTATGAGAATGGAAAAGACTGAGATTACATGCTATATGATCCGTAGCATCTGAATCTAAAATCCATATGTTCAAATTATTAGAATGACAATTACCTTGGTCTTTATCAAGGAGAGCAGACATAACTGCCCCTTGGTTTCCAGAAATGCCAGCAGAATTGGCTGCTGATTGACCTCCATCACTCATATTCAACATGGTCATGAGTTTTTGCATTTGTTCAGGCGTCAGCAAAGGTGCCTAACACATTCCACTTCCATGATCCATCTGCATTAGACCATTGTCTCCTGTGGTCACTTCAGTCAGATTCACTTGACTTCTAGGCTTAAATCCTGGGGGATGCCCATGTTTCTTGTAACACATTTGCTCAATATGCCCAATCATCCCACAGTGTGTACACACCGGCTTCTTTGAATTATCAGGGAAGAATCTTCCACTTCCCCTATGAAAACCACTAGTTCCACCTCTGCCACTATATGTACTGACACTAGCGGCCACATTCACACCTTCTATGTTATCAACCATAAGCGCTGTAGGATTATTGTTAAAGGAACTCTGAGTATTCAAGCCATTCAACTTCCTTTCATACTTCAACGCCATTGCAAACACCACATCAATTTTAGGTAGAGGCATCATCACAAAAGCTTGCGATTTAACTGGATCGTATTCCTCATTCAGACCTTTTAAAAACTTCACAACATACTCTGTTTCAACAAAACTATGCATTCTAGTTCCTACATCACATCTACAGCCATGACATGTACAAACTGGAACATGTCTTAATGCCATCATTTCTTCCCACAACACTTTTACTTTAGTAAAATAGTCTTTCACAGAATCACCTTCTTGCTTGACTCCATAGAATGTTTCAAGCAAGTCTGACAACCTAAATGCATCTCCTGTACCGTATCTACGCTTCAGGTCATTCCAGACCTCAAAAGCACTATCATACCACATAACACTCTGCGCAATAGTAGGCATAACACTATTCATTATCCAAGAATGCACCATAGAATTTACCTGTCTCCAGACTGGATACTGTGGATCAGTTGCTGCTGGTTGAGGTATAGTACCATCAATGAATCCAATCTTATTCTTAACTATCAGCGCCATTTGAAACATCCTACTCCACGAGTGAAAGTTGTGTGGATTCAACGGAGGCTACGCTACAATTATGGCTGGACTGTCGCTTAGATGAAGATAGTACGGACTACTGGTAGGATTTTCTACTAACTGTGATCCTCCAGTCCTTTGAGATCCAGATGTAGAGGCCATCTCAATCACACTTATGTATTTAATTTTTGAGTTCAATCGAAACTACAGATCACAAATTTCAGATACAATTGGTTGATATCAACGATTAGCATAACCGCTCTGATACCATGTCAATTTGGCTAAAACAATCAACCAAGTGAAAAGTAAAGCAGAGAATTGGATGATGCAATTCTTGTAGAAGAAAGATGAATGAGGAAGAAAACGGTTATTGCCTCGAAAATTAGTTGTGCAGAAAAGCACAGCTTCGGTACTTATATAATTGCAATAGAAGAAGAAAACTCAAATATAAAATGACTCTAATGCCCCTCGCTGATTAACTATACACAAAACTAATACAAGGACAAAACGGTCATTTCGCATCCTTTAAACTTTTCCTGCCTACGCCCGCGCCTTCTTCTTCTTCTTCTTCAACTGACCTCGCCTTCCACACAGGTACATTGCAACTCTTCCCACGTGATCCAACAACCAAACCACCTCTAACTGATTGCCAGCTCACCAATTGTTTTTCTTGATCCTCAACTCACGATTTCATCCAATGATTGCTGCACAATTAGACTCCCTGCACCTTGGATTGCTCTTCTCGCTGATCACTGCCTTCATGAGATACTGCAACACTATAGAAGGATGGAAATTACCAAACAATAAATATGCATGTCTCCCAACCATCCATCAATTATGACAGTAATTTCCCTACGTTGAAGCTTCGAGTTACAAGAGACCACTCAGTATAATAGATACTTCTGTATTTATATTTATACACATACAGGAACATACAATTACATACACACGAACACATATATACATTTATATATACACTACACGTAGATGAGGCAAACAGACAATCCAGGATCACATACAAGGGCACTAAAAGATGAATGCGATATTGTTCGACTGACTATGAAAGAAATTTAAGAACACAAAATTTGAAGAAGTCCAAAGATGAAAACTTCTTTTTTTGGTAAGTCGAAGAGGGAAACTTGCTCTCCTCTAGCACAAAAACTTGCGGGTTTTTTCAATGAAAAAAAATGGCAATCTCTAACTCAGAGAAAACCAACCAGCCATTCTATGTGCACTGTCTGTCAAATTGTGAAGTACCGTGGGGATGATCCAAGTGAACAGATGAAGCAATCTGTGGGAAGATAAAGTAGAATGTTGGATGTAATGAAGGATCAATGGTGTGTTGAGCCTCAATTAATGTCAAATTATCTACTCCAATCAAATGAACAAAACAAAAATCAAATGATCAAGATGATCAGCAAAATATCTCCAAGAGCAAGAAGAACAAGGAGATGTAGAGAATGGAATCAGAATTAATTTCCTTTAAACGTTACTAACTGCCAAGCCTTCAACTTCATTTTGTACATAAAGGAGAAAAGAAAAACACACCCTGAAATGACTAAAATGTGCCTACAACTAATGTTTCATAAGTAAAATAAGAAAGGGCATAAATGTCATTTCACACATTTCAACTACTCCCGCTAACTGCCTCCTTCTTCTTCCTCTTCACCATTCACTCGTGACTCCATCACTGCTGTGCGTTGCTGCGCAGCTCCATAACCGTCACTGCACCCACGTGACAATTCCACACACTTTTGCCTTGAATTGCCAGCTCATCCAAGCTTCATCTTGACCCTTAATCCACTTCAGATCCTGCAACTGCCAATGGACCAATTCGTTCATCTTTGAATTGCCTTCTCTGTTGCTTCTCCATTTCAGCACATTTTGTAACAGTGCCCCTCAAACCTGAATTAGTAAAAATATTACAAACTCCTATAGCAGAAGTCAGGTTGTGTAATGTTGCTGAATCCAGAGCTTTTGTGAACACATCAGCAAGCTGGAACTCTGACTTAACATGCATAAGATGGATAACCCCTTGTTGGTACTTCTCCCTTACAATATGACAATCAATTTCAATATGCTTTGTTCTTTTATGAAAAACGAGATTTTCAACAATGTAAATGACACTTTTATTATCACAAAATAACTCCATTGGCTTAGGATATGCTATCCCCAAATCTCTCAACAAGTACATAAGCCATTGTATTTCACATGTAGTCATTGCTAATGCTCTGTATTCTGCCTCAAATGAGGACTTAGATACAGTACTTTGCTTTTTAGCCTTCCAAGAAACCAAGGAACTCCCAAAGAACACACAGTATCCCATAATCGACTTCTTTGTTTCAACGCAACCAGCCCAGTCAGAGTCTGTAAATCCTTTTAATTCCTCCTTGCCATGGCTGGAATAAAAGATACCTTGACCTGCTGTCCCCTTTAGGTACTTCAAAATTTTATGTGCTGCTTTAAAATGTAGTTCTGTAGGCGCATCAAGGAATTGACTTAATTGTTGAACAACAAATGATATATTCGGCCTTGTTATGGTAAGATATATCAACCTACCAACAAGTCTTCTATAGCTTGATACATCATCCACAGGCTTTGAATCACCATGAGCCAACTTCAAATTATGTTCCATAGGACTCACTGCAGGTTTAGCACCTAGAAACCCTGTTTGCTCTGCCAGCTCCAAATCATACTTCCTTTGGGACAACATAATCCCCCATGTGACCTAGCCACCTCTATGCCCAAAAAATTTTTAAGTCACCTAGGTCCTTGATCTTAAACGCTTGATGTAATGACTGTTTAAGTGTGATTATATGCGACAAAGAATTACTAGGAACAATTATATCATCAACATATACCAAAATGACCAAGAAGGCATTAGTTGTTCTTTGAGTAAACATTGTATAATCATTCTTTGATTGCGTATAGCCCTGAGCAATAAGAAATTTGGTTAATTTCAAATTCCATTCTCTACTTGCATGTTTTAACCCATAAAGGGACTTGTGTAGCTTACAAACCGTATTGGGCTCTGGAGCATCAACACCTTCAGGCAATGACATATATATCTCTTGGCTAAGGTCACCATGCAAAAAGGCATTATTCACATCTAATTGATGCACATGCCACTGTTTTTGAGCAGCAATAGCCAAAACTAACCGCACAGTAGTCAGTTTTGCAATTGGGGAAAACGTGTCAGTGTAATCAATGCCCAGTAGCTGTGTAAACCCCTTTGCCACAAGCCTGTCCTTGTACCTCTATATGCTCCCATCTGAGTTATACTTTACTTTATATACCCACTTGCACCCAATAGGCTTCTTACGAGAAGGAAGAGGAACCAAGGACCAGGTATGATTGGCTTCTAGTGCAGCCAGCTCCACTTGCATAGCCTTCAACCAATGAGCAGAGGTGACTGCTTCCTGATAAGATCTTGGTTCCTGTACCATACTAATATTAAGAGCATAGGACCTATATTTAGGTGTCAATTGATCATAAGATATGTATTCCTCAATTAGGTAGGCTGTCTAAGACTGATGATTTGAGGTTGGGTTGGCTTTAGGCAGAAAAGAAGTCAGGCTACAATGATAGTCTTGTAGGTATTTGGGAGGTTGTTTATTTCTGGCTGGTCTGAGAGTTTCAAGGGGATTAGGTTGCTATAAAGGCAGATGAATTTCAATTCCAGTACATGGGTGATGTTCTGATGTAGGAGTGGCAGTCTCATGTATAGAGTGTGAGATTTCAGCAGAGTCTCGGCCTATGGAAACAGTAGGTTCAGATGAAGAAACAGAAGGATGTGAGTGTTGAGATGTATCTGACGAGGTAAATTGTGAAGGTATGGATGAGTCTAGAATGGATGTTGAGTTGGGTTGATGTATAGTATTGGGTTCAGGTGGTAAAGAGTCATGGAAGGAGCTATCAGAGGCAAATGGAAATATGAATTCATTGAACTTTACATCTCTGGATATGAATACAACCTTTGAAAGAGTATTCAACAACAAATATACCTTGGTATGATAAGGCACTCCAAGAAAAACACAAGGGATGGCTCTGGGATCAAATTTTGTTCTGTGTGAGGTATTTGTACTAGCGTATGCTAGACAACCAAAGACTTTCAGATTGCTATATAATAGTGCTGTGCCAAAGAGGAATTCATGTGGTGTATGATTATGCAACAAAGGTGTAGGAAGGATGTTTATTATATGCACAACATATTGAATGCAAAATCCTCAATAGGGGTCAGGTAGCTGAGCTTGAAATTTAAGAGATCTTGCAATATTGAGTATGTGTTGGTGCTTGCGTTCAACTACTCCATTCTGCTGTGGAGTGTTGATGCAGCTAGCTTGATGAATAATACCCTTTGTCATAAAGAAATGGGCCATCTTAAACTCCTGACTATTATCAGTTCTTATACATTTGATGCCATTGCCAAACTGATTAGATGAATATTGGCAAAAACTCTGTATGGCATTTCTGGTTTCTGATTTCTGCTTAAGCAAATACACCCAAGTGTATCTAGAATGGTCATCAACAGCATTGAGAAAATAACATTGGCCATAGATGGTGGAATGTTTATAAGGGCCCCTGAATCGGAAATAGACTCAGAAACATAAAATGGAAGCCTCTTCATCTTGGCCAAAGGACAAACAGTACATGATTGTGAGTTCTCATGAATCAATACAGATTTATCAAGCTTCTGTATATCTTTTATTCTAGGTATGGAGGCATGACATAGCCTATAATGCCATAACAAAGAAGGAACAAGAGAATGAGAAATAGTAGATAAGCAACTTGATCAAGAAAAAGGTGTCTGTCCATGAAGATAGTATAGGCCTTTGTACTGCTCAGCTGTACAAATCGTCTTCAGGGATATACACTCCTGAATGACACAAGAATTTCCCAGGAATTGAATGACTATTGATGAACTAGACAGCAACTTGCTGATAGACAAAAGGTTATAGGCAAAAGATGGAACATACAAAATATTATGAATAACAAGAGAGGAATTCAAAGCTACTGATCCAATACAAGTAGCTAAGGCTGAAAGATTATTAGGCAACTTGATAGATACATGTTGAATTGGTTTATAGGACTGGAATAAATTGAGGTTACAAGCTATATGATCAGTGGCACCTGAATCAAGTATCCATATGTTCAAATTATTAAAAGGACACTCACCTTGATCATTACCAGAGAGAGTAGACATCACTGCTCCTTGGCCTGCTACCTCTCTACTATCATTGACACTCAACATTGCCATCAGTTTATGCATTTGTTCTGATGTCAGCATTGGAGCTTGGCACATCCTGTTTTCTTGCTGCATTTGTTCAGAATCTCCTTCTTCATTGCACACTTCAACCAGATTAGCTTGGTTCCTTGACTTAAAGCCCGAAGGATATCCATGCTTTCAATAGCACCTTTGCTCCACATGCCCAATCACACCACAGTGTGTACATACAGGTCTCTTAGCACCATCTGGAAAAAATCTGCCGTTTCCTCTTCTGTAACTACTACCTCCACCCCTACCAGCGTATACACTGCTGCTTGCAACTACCTTTGCACCATCTGCATTTTCTGCTAACAACGCAGTTGGATTATTGCTCATACTCCCTTGAGCACTTACTCCATTCAATTTTCGCACATACTTCAAAGCCATGGCAAAAACAACATCAATACTAGGCATAGGAGACATCACAAACACTTGTGATTTGACTGGATCAAACTCCTCATTTACGCCTTTCGGAAATTTGATAACATACTCATTTTCAACGAACTCATGCATTTTAACTCCTACATCACATTTGCACCCGTGACATACGCACCTTGGAACTGGCCTTAACGCCATCATCTCTTCCCACAACACCTTTACTTTTGTGAAATAGTCATTCATCGAATCATTTTCTTGTCTAACTCCATAAAAGTTCTCAAGCAAATCCGATAGCCTAAATGCATCTCCACTACCATACCTCCTCTTAAGATCAGACCAAACCTCCACTGGACTATCATACCACATGACACTTTGAGCAATAGAAGGTAAAACACTATTCATAATCCATGAATGAACCTGCCTCCATGCTGTGTACTGAGGATCATTCACTGACGGTTGTTGAATTGATCCATCAACGAAGCCAATTGTATTCTTCACAATTAACGCCATCTGAAATATTCTACTCCATGAATGGTAATTGTGAGCATTCAATGAAGGTTGTGCAAGAATGATGGCAGGACTGTCATTGGGATGAAGATACTATGGGTTACTAGTAAGATTCTCCATATTCTGCAAACCAACCGCTCTTCCTGTGCTAGACGAAGAAGCCATTCTTAAGAACTGTGTTTTTTTGAAAATATGAATGGTCACAATGCGAACAAAATCAGAGTGCACACTCTACCTCAGATATCGTCGCTCTGATACCATGTCAAATTTTCCACTCCAATCAAACGAAGAAAACAAAAATCAAATGATCAAGATGATCAGCAAAATATCTCCAAGAGCAAGAAGAACAAAGAGATAGAGAGAATGGAATCAGAATTAATTTCCTTCAAAGGTTACTAACTGCTAAGCCTTCAGCTTCGTTTTGTATAGAAAGGAGAAAAGAGAAACACACCCTGAAATGACTAAAATGTCCCTACAACTAATGTTTCGTAAGTAAAATAAGAAAGGCATAAATGTCATTTCACACATTTAAACTACTCCCACCAACTGCCTTCTTCTTCTTCCTCTTCACCATTCACTCGTGACTCCATCGCTGCTGTGCATTGCTGCGTAGCTCCATAACCGTCACTGCACCCACGTGACAATTCCACACACTTTTGCCTTGAATTGCCAGCTCATCCAAGCTTCATCTTGACCCTTAATCCTCCTCAGATCCTGCAACTGCCACTGGACCAATTCGTTCATCTTTGAATTGCCTTCTCTGTTGTTTCTCCATTTCAACACATTTTGTAACAATTGACATGGTTAGCAATCAAGAAGTCCAACAGCTTATTCATGAAGCATCGTGGATTGAAGGGAGAAGCAGTTGGATGGAATGGTTAGCAGGTGGAGCGCGAGAGCGTTTAAATGAAGGGAGAATTACGTTTTTATCCTTGTGTAAATAAAGGATGAGTAGAATTAGTTAGGAACAGTAATGTAATTTCATCCTGACAGTTATGTTTTCTTCCAGCTGCATATAAACAAATGCAGCAGCTGGAACTTGCGTGTGTAATTTTTCTTGCCCCTTGAATTCTCAAGAAGCAGTTATTGATTCCTCTCCATTCAGTTTTCTCTCAACGTGCTTTGTATTTTTCTTCTTCTTCCTTGAATCCGTGTTGTTTGAATCATTTACCTTATTTTTCAAAAATTCACACGGTACCAGAGCTTTTGGAATGAATTTTGGATCATTCATAGCTAACAACAATTCTTCCCCTTCTACATCAAACAATAGCATTCAAAATATGATTGATCCTTCATAACGTCCGTATTACATTCACCCTAGTGATAATCCTTCCCTGATCTTAGTCCAGCCGTTGCTTGAGGGGAACAATTACTACGGTTGGAGCAGGAGTTTCAAGAGAGCTCTTATGTCAAAGAATAAGATTGGTTTCATTGATGGTTCCATTGAAAAACCTGCTGAGGCAGTACGCAGATTTAGTGGATGGACTAAGGCTAATAACATGGTAGCGTCATGGTTAATTAACTCAGCAATTCCCTCGATCAGTCAAAGCGTAATGTGGCTGGACAATGCGATAGATATTGGAATAATCTTAAGCACATGTATGGTACTGCAGATGCGTTTACACTTTCTGATCTACAAGAGGAATTTTATAGCATTAAACAAGTATCTACGACTGTGACTTAGTATTATACAAAACTGAAGGTTGTTTGGGAGGAGTTGTTGGTATTGAGATCTATTCCAAATTGCACTTGCAATCATTGTTCTTGTAATGTTACATCTCAGATACATAAGTTCATAGAAGATGATTGTGTAATCAAATTTCTGAAGGAACTTAATGATGATTTTGAAGCTGTGAAGTCCCAATATTTGATTACTACACCACTTCCTGATTTGAAAACTATGTTTGCCATGGCTGTAAAGCTGGAAAGAAGCTTGCATATTCTAATCCCCAATGACAATTTCATAATACTCCCACTGATGTCTTGAATGTGGGAAATGTCCCTAGACGTGGTAGTTATGGTGGAAGAAGCTATAGTGAAGATATAATAGGACAAGGTCCACAAAGAGCAAGTGGAAGAGGATTTAGAAAAAAGGGGCAGAGATTTAACCAAGGGGGTACAAGATCTGCCTACTGCACCCATTGTAATATACCAGGACATATCATTGACAGGTGTTATAAGAAGAACAACTACCCTCTAGGGTATAGACCAAGAGGACATATTAACTATATTGGAAGTGATGGATGCAACATACAGGAAGGTGATGGTTTAAACCAAGATGACAATGTAATGGTTAAGTATAATGAAGGCACCCATGATATGGTTGGTTCACATGCTAGGCAAGAGGTACCTGCACTAACTCATGAGCAATACAGTCAACTGATGACTTTTCTTCAAGAGAGGAATAAGAAGGCCATAGCTGATAGTGCAGAGGGCATGGGTGTACAACATGCAGTGCTTTCAACACAGTTTTCTGGTGAGTCTACTAAGAGAACAGGTAATACTCTATACAAGAACTCTAACATATGAATTTTAGATTCTGGAGCCTCAGATCATGTGTGTTGTTCTCTCCATTTATTTGTTTCCTACTCTCCTGTCCAATCTATATCTATCAAGCTCCCTGATAATTCTCTTGCCAAAGTCACCCATATTGGGAATGTAAGTGTCAATCCTAATTTGATCCTTTCTTGTGTGTTCTTTATCCCATCTTTTGCATTTAACCTTTTGTCCCTGAGCAAACTGACTGCCTCCAAAGCTTACCTTGTAAACTTTTATTCTAATATTTGTTTAATTTAGAACCTGACAACCAAGAAGATAATTGGTTTAGCTAATGTATCCCAGGGATTATATCATCTTCATGGCTCATTCAAAGATTCAGTTCCTACCCTAGCTTCTCCAATCAATGAATCATACTGTCTTCAAAGACTATTGCAACTGTTGTTTCAGATCCTTTACTTTGGCACACCAAACTTGGACATATGAGAGCCTCAAGAATAAAAGAGATCCACAAGATGGATTATCAAAGTTATAGTTTCTGATGATTCATGTAAATATAGCATATGTTCCTTAGTTAAGCAAAAACGTATTACATTCCCTACTTCAAGTTCTACTAGCAAAGAACCCTTTTCTCTTGTACACATGACATATGGAGACCCTATAAACATCCCGTATTGTATAGACAGTTCTACTTTTTACAATAGTTGATGACTTCTCTCGATATTGTTGGATGTATTTGATGAAATCCAAGTCTGAGACAAGAAACATAATTCAAAGTTTCTATCAGTATGCATTAGCTCAGTTTGATGTATGCGTTAAAGTGATTAGAATAGATAATGGATTGGAATTCAACATGAACTCTTTTTATGCTTCCAAAGGCATAATACATCAGACTAGCTGTGCCAACGCGGCATAGCAGAATGGACTCGATGAAAGAAAGCAACAACACATATTAGCAGTTGCTTGAGCCCTAAAATTTCAAGCACATCTTCCTACAGAATGCCAGGGCTTCTGCATCCAGCATGCAGCATACCTAATTAATCTCACTCCCTCACCTATTATGCACCAAAAGACTCCTTTTGAACTACTATACAAATCCATTCCTACCTACGGTAATCTAAAGACTTTTGGTTGCGAAGCTTTTGCAACCAACACCGAGTCTCATAAGGAAAAATTTGCCCCCAGAGCTAAGAAGTCCATCTTCTTGGGACTGTCCTACACTACCAATGGGTATGTTTTGCAAAACCTTGATACTGGAGATGTATTTATTTCAAGAGATGTGGTGTTTTATGAATCAGTTTTTCCTATGCAGTCTACTTCTCTAGACAAACCAAGTTCTTCCTTTGTGCCAGTCCTGCTAGCTTCCAGTCACCCACATTCTCCTGAGCCAGCACTTCCACCTTTTAATTCTACTCCTTCTTTGTCTGCTCTTGATCCACCTTCAATTCCAAATATCACAACATCTTCACCAAATCCTCATTCTAATCCTCTACTCCTACTGAGCCATCAACAGACCCCATTATTATAGTTTCTAATGACCTATCAGAAGGAAGTCTAATTATTGAACTTCCAATCCTGTCTTCTGATAACCCTCACCTACTGATTCTCCAATCAATACTAGACTTCCTAGGGTCAGAAAGCCTCCCTCCTATCTTAATGATTATTATTGTAATCATGTTTGTCATTCTAGTACTAAACACACCAGTTAGCATCCCTTATGTAGAACACACACACTTGCATCTCTGACTCCACAATATAAAAAATATGTGCTAAGTGCTAATATACATTTAGAACCTCAATCTTATGTAGATGCATCAGAATCTCCAGCTTGGCAGAGGGCCATAACAACTGAGCTTGCAGCCCTAAAGGCTAATCACACTTGGGAGATTGTTCCTTTACCCCCTGGAAAGAAGGCTATTGGTTGTAAATGTAACAAATATAAACCTGATTGATCTGTGGAGAGATACAAGGCCATATTAGTTGCAAAGGGGGTACACACAGCAATATGCAGTGGATTATCAAGACACTTTCTCCCCGGTGGCAAAATTAACAACTGTAAGAGTGATTCTGGCATGGCAGCAAGACTACATTGGCTTATACATCAGCTTGATGTTAACAACGCATTTCTCTATGGAGACTTGCATGAGGATATATAGATGCTTCCACCTCTAGGGATAGTTTTACACAATCTAGGATTGGTATGTAAGCTCTAAAAATCTCCATACGGATTAAATCAGGCTAGCAGGGAGTGGAATGCCAAATTAACTAAATTTCTGCAGATTCAAGGATTCTCTCAATCAAAACATGACTATACTCTCTTCACTAAGGAATTTGAGCACTCAACATAGGTTCTTTTGGTGTATGTGGATGATATTATTGTCACCTGTGACAATGAGGGGGCCATAGAGGATGTTAAATCTGCTCTACACAAAGAATTTCAGATCAAGAACCTAGGGCCTCTGAGATATTTCTTGGGCATAGAGGTGGCTAAGGCCAAGGAGAGGATACTCATTAACTAGAGGAAATATACTTTAGAGCTGTTGGGACATGCTAGATTCTTGGACTTTAAGCCTAACAAAAGCCCAATGGAAAGCCATGCCAGCCTCACATATAATGATTCATCCTTGATTGTAAATATCTCAGCCTACAGAAGGCTCATTGGCAAGCTCATTTACCTTACCATTACAAGGCATGACATTGCTTTTCCTTTGCAGTAATTGAGCCATTTTTTAGATTGTCCCGCAGAGAACCATCATAAAGCCACACACAGAGTTCTAAGATATCTCAAGGATACTGTTGGACAAGGACTATTATTCCCTAATTCAGGTGATCTTAGACTTAAAGGATATGTGGACTCAGATTGTGGAGGCATCCATGAGACTAGAAAATCAGTTACTGGCTATTGTGTGTTCCTAAGGGGAGCCATGGTCTCTTGGAAGGCCAAGAAACTGTCTACGATGTCAAAGTCATCAGCTGAGGCAAAGTATAGAACCATTAGCCATAACTTGTGAGATTTAATGGTTGTTGTATCATTGCAGAGACCTGAAGCTAAACAAACAGATGCCAGTTGAAGTCTTTTGTGACAGCAAGAGTGGCATATAATTAGCTGAAAATCATGTTTTTCATGAAAGAACTAAACACATTGAGATAGATTATCACATTGCTCGAGATAAGATTCAAGAAGGTATGCTCAAATTGATGCCAATTAGGACTGATTTGCAGTTAGCTGATCTATTTACAAAAGCCTTTAAAAGATTACAGCATCTGACAAGCTCACTTGGGACATACAATATCTACACCAAGACTAGCTTGAGGGGGAGGGGTGTTAAATTAGTGAAGTACTGTGATGATGATCCAAGTGAACATATGAAGCAATATGTGGGAAGATAAAGTAGAACGTTGGATGTAATGAAGGATCAATGGTGCTGAGCCTCAATTGACATGGTTAGCAATCAAGAAGTGCAACTTATTCATGAAGCATCGTAGATTGAAATGGAGAAGCAGTTGGCAGGAATGGTTAGCAGATAGAGCGTACGAGAGTTTAAATGAAGGGAGAATTACGTTTTTATCCTTGTGTAAATAAAGCATGAGTAAAATTAGTTAGGAACATTAATGTAATTTCATCCTGGAAGCTATGTTTTCTTCCAGCTGCATATAAACGAATGCAGCAGCTGGAACTTGCGCGTGTAATTTTTCTTGCCCCTTGAATTCTCAAGAAGCAGTTATCGATTCATCTCCATTCAGTTTTCTCTCAACGTGCTTTCTATTCTTCTACTTCTTCTTCCTTGAATCCGTGTTGTTTAAATCATTTGCCTTATTGTTCCAAAATTCACACTGTCCACTATTCAACATACATATGGATCAAATGTAAGTCATTTAAGTTTACGTGAAAAGGATATGAAAATATTGAATATTGCATTCCATGACAGGAGAATCAATTTATCTACCACTCTAGCTGATCTAGGGCCTCTAGCATCCAAATAAGTATCACCATTGTCCCCCTTAAGCAAACTCCCTCTCAAGAGTGGACTTAATATCTTGAGAAAGAGGACTAAGCTTAGGAAAATGTTGACAAAAGTTACTTGTTAATCTATTTCCATTTTAGAACTTTCATGAGACACACTGTCTCTGATATATTCATTTGCCTCATAGAATCTCTGCGGTCTAGACAATTTCAAAGAGAATACAAATTGACATTTGAATGAGATACAATATAAATCTTAGAAGGAAGACCTGTAGTATAATTCTCCTCTTGGGGAACCACCTGAGCCTCGACCTGGAAGAGGAATAGGTGAACTTGGAGCGACGGAACATGGTCATTTACTTTCTTTCCCATGCCATAAGTATCATTACTTGGCTTGTGCTCAATCTCACTTGGAATAACCTGACCATTGAGACAAATAAAAGCATGATAAGCATGTAAATTTGATTCATCTAAGCCTGCATTCGTGGTATGATACTGGCAGATAGACAAGGCATGTAAAGTCCCACATCTAAAGTTAACACATGCTTGAAAATGATGTCGTGCTATCATGGACCACACTGATTCGGGTCAACAATTTTGTACTAGGGAATTACGAATGTCTAGTAATTAAAAGGTCCGCTGCAATTTCACTGGTGGACCAGCAATTTTTGGTCAAATCGTTCCACAACACTGAAATTATGTGTACATACAAGAAAACAACTCAACAATCGAATCAACAATGATTGAGAAATGAAGAGGAACAAGAAAATCAAGAAGGAACTTGGCGATTGAGAGAGAAAACAGAGGAATGAGTTTAAGCCAAAAACAGCTAGGCTGAAAAATGAAAACCGTCATCTCCACAGGTTGCAGAAGCAACGAATTTAACTGCCTTACAAACATGTGAAAAGACAAAAATGTCTCTAACTAATATCCTCTCCCATTTATTAACACAGGGGTACACCAGTAATTTCTCCCAATCAAATCATTCCCGTGCGCGTCATCTCTTTCTTCCTCATTTCGCTCCTCCAGCCACCAACTGTGCACTGCCTTCATGTTGCGTCTACTGCTCACCCATTGTCTCACTGCACTCACTTCCGTCACCGCGTGCCACTTATGCATCTCCATCATCAATGACGTATATCAATTGGATAGAGGAAGTTCACTTCTGTACGTATCATCTACCTTCCTTCTTCTTTCTTTCATCACTATAAACTGTTTCTTCAACACCCCCTCAAGCCAAGCTTGGTATAAATGTTTTGAATACCCAATAGTGATGTAATCTCAGCCATTCTTCTAGTGCCCACAGCCTTAGTGAAAATATCAGCAAGTTGCAGTTCAGTTCTAATAGGCATCAGCTTCAGCATTCCATATTGCACTCTGTCCCTAACCACATGGAAATCAATTTCAATGTGTTTGGTCCTCTCATGAAACACGGGATTCTCAGCAATATAGATTGCACTCTTGCAATCACAGAACAGCTCAACTGATTTATGATCAACAATACCAAGATCCTTCATCAAATAGAGTAGCCATTGTATTTCACAAGTCATCATAGCCATTGCTCTATATTCATCCTCAGCTGAGGACCTAGACACTGTAATTTGTTTCTTGGCCTTCCAAGATACAAGAGAGTCTCTAAGAAATACACGATACCCTGTAACTGATCTTCTTGTCTTGTTACAACCTCCCCAGTCTGCATCCACAAAGCCCTTTGATCTCAAATCTCCAGAACTGGAGAACAACAGTCCTTGTCCAACTCTACCCTTTATATATCTAAGAACTCTGTGTGCTTCTCTGAGATAAAATTCAGTTGGACAATCTAGGAATCGACTAAGCTATTGGACAGCAAATAGCAATATCAGGCCTAGTGATGGTCATATATATAAGCTTGCCTATTAATCTTCGATACTGTGATGCATCAGATAACAAGACTGAATCGTTATGTGTCAATGCCATACGTGTTTCCATGGGGCTCTTAGGAGGTCTGTAGTCCAGGAAGCCAGTCTCCTTTAGAAGCTCTAAACTGTATTTCCTCTAGCTTATATCGATACCACTTGCTGCCCTGGCCACTTCAATGCCTAGAAAGAATTTCAGGTTGCCAAGTCCTTTATCTGAAACTCTGAATGTAACGCTTGCTTTATATCATTAATGGTCCCCTCATTGGCGCAGGTTACAATGATATCATCAACGTACACCAACAAAATAAGCAATGCAGATCCAACATTCTTGGTAAATAAGGTATAATCACATTTGGACTGCTTGAACCCTTCACTCAACAAGAAAGCAGTAAGAGTTGCATTCCACTCCCTGCTGGCTTGCTTCAAGCCATACAGGGATTTATGCAACCTACATACTAGGCCAGCCTGAGGCACATCCACTCCAGGAGGGGGTGCCATATATATTTTCTCATGAAGATCACCATGTAAGAAAGCATTATTAATATCCAGCTGATGAATAGGCCACCTATGCCTTGTTGCCAAGGCTAAGAGTACTCTGACAGTAGTCATCTTGGCTACGGGTGAAAACGTGTCCTGATAATCAATGCCATACTGTTGTGTATACCCTTTCGCAACCAATCTTACCTTGTACCTCTCCACAGTCCCATCTGACTTGAATTTGATATTGTAAACCCACCTGCAGCCAATGGGTTTCTTTCCAGCTGGCAATGGAACTAGGTCCCGAGTGTGATTTGCTTCCAAGGCTACTATCTCCTTTGCCATTGCCTCCTGCCAGTCAGATGAGCTTGCTGCCTGCGCATAAGTGTTAGGCTCTATATGTTTATCAATGTTCAACGCATATGTCTTAAGCCTTGGAGCCAATGATGCATATGAAAGGACTTTATGAATTGAATGAGGACTGGTATGATGTGAGTGGGCTGATGCTAGGTTGTAGTGATAGTCCTGCAGATACACGGGTGGATGTGTAGAGTGTTTGGGACGTGTATAAGTAGTGGTATTTTCTGATAAGGTTGATGAGTGAGGGCCATTAATGAAAATAGGTAAATCAATAGTAAGGGTCCCAGGTAGTGCAGGTGGTGAAGATGCACTTGGTGAAATCTCAACAGGTAAATCAGCTGAGGAAGCAGGGGCTAAGTTTGTAGAGAGGGAACCAAGAGAGCCTGATGAGGAAGAATCAGCTGAGGTAGCAGGGAGTGAGTCTGTAGAGAAGGTACCAAGGGGGTCTAATGAGAAAGTGGAGGAAGTCTGCATTGGTGTAGTTTGTGGAGTCAAGGGGAATCTAGGACTTTCAGCTGAACCATATGGAACAGAAGTTGTTCCACTGGATGGAATATTGAGAGAGGATGAGGGCACCGATGACTTATAGGAAAATGGGAAGGTATCTTCATGGAAGATTACATCTCTGGAAATATATATGTCATTGGTGTCAAGATCGTGAAGTACATACCCCTTGGTCGTGTGGGATATGTCAAAAACCAAACTTCTACGGGCTCTTGGTGCAAACTTATCCTTGTGGGGCTGAGTGTTTGTTGCGTATGCCAGACAACCAAACACTCTCAAAGCTGAGTAGTTGGGATTGGTTTTATAAAGAAGCTCAAATGGTGTTTTCTGTTGAAGGACATGAGAGGGCGTGATATTTAGAAGAAAGACTAAGTATTGCACACAAAAACCCCAGTAGGATGAAGGAAGGCTCGACTGAAATCTCTCTCTTGCAATCGTAAGAATATGTTGATGTTTTCTTTCCACAATGCCATTTTGTTGAGGGGTGTATGTGCAACTGGTTTGATGAACTATGCCGTGTGATGCAAAGAATTCTAGCATATTAAATTCCTGCCCGTTATCAGTTCTTATTACTTTGATCTTAGCATCAACTGTATAATGGCATACTGACAGAAACACTGAACAATTGATCTAGTTTCTGCCTTAGACTTTATCAAATAAACCCAACAGAATCTAGAGAAATCATCCACAATAGTAACAAAATAACGTTGTTTGTACATAGTTGGATACTTGTACGGTCCCCATATGTCAATATGGTCAAGTGAAAAGGGAGCAGAAGATACAGAGTGAGAAATGGGGAAAGGAAGTCTTTTCTGTTTGGCAAGGGGACACACAGTGCACAACTTTATTTCATCAGAAGCTACCACATTGGAATGACTCTTCTGTATTTCTTTAACTCTTGGGGCTGACATATGTCCCAGCCTGGAATGCTACAACAAGGCATCTGAGAACTGTACATTTGAGACTTTGGAGGATGAAAGGAATTGTGAGATAGAGACTGCTGGTTCTTTGTATTTTCCATGAAGATAGTACAGACCTTGAGAGCCTTTAGCTGAACCAATCGTCCTCTTGGTCTTGAGGTCTTGGATCAAGCAAAGATTGGAATGGAAGGAAATTTGAATGACACTTCTGAGTTAATTTACTTAAGGATAGTAGATTGAATGCAAACGAAGGTACATAAAACACATACTCTGGTAGTAGGTCATCATTCAGTCTTACTTTGCCAATGTGAGTAACAAGTGTTAATGATTTATCAGGAAATTGGACTGATATTGAGTTCACAGGATTCAAGAAATCAAAAAGATGCGAGGAAGAACACACATGATCACTAGCTCCAGAATCTACTATCCATACGTTTGAATTTTGATAAGCAATGTTACCTGGCATCTTACCTGAGCCAGCAGCCATCTGTGCTGACATTACAGCATGATGGTGTGCATTGGAGTTGTTTCCAATCTGTTCAGCTACACTTCTTCCAGCATCATCATTGTGCTGCTGCAATAGATTCATAAGATGTGTATACTGCTCATGAGTAAGATTATTTGTCAACTGAGGTGTGGGGGATCCACTCTCAGGATTGTCATGCTCACAACATTGATATGAACTAACATCACCTTCATTCACAGATTCTTCAAATGAGTTATCACACTCACCAGCATTAACCATGTTCACCTGCGACCTAGGCTTGAAGCCTGGTGGAAATCCATGTTTCTTATAGCATCTATCAACTATGTGACCTGTCATGTTGCAATATGTACAAAACGGAGTCCTAGCATTGTTCTGACCAAATCTTGGTCTATACCCTTTACTTGCCATTCTAGGACCAAAAGAGCCTCCAGCCGCTCCTCCAGAGGACTTGCTCACAAACGTATTTGGCCTAGGTACTCCACTAACATTCATGATTGCAGAGGTATTGTTCACAAAATGATCTTGACAATTAGAATACAACAATTTTCTTTCAAGTTTTACTGCCATAGCAAAGGCTGTTTTTAAATCTGGCAGTGGACTAGTCAGTAGCACTTGGGACTTAACTGCCTCGTAGTCACTATTCAGTCCTTTTAGAAATTTGATTACATAGTCATCTTCAATGAATTTACTAATTGAATTACCAAGATTGCATATACATCTCTTAATGTGCAAACAGGGACAGATTTCAACATAGACAGTTCCTCCTAAATACCTTTTAGTTTAGTATAATACTCAGTCACCGTAAACTGTCCCTGTTTAATTCCATAGAATTCTTCTTGTAGGTCTGATAACCTAAACGAATCTACATTTCTATATCTGAATTTCAAGTCATTTCAGATATCCACAACATTATCTATCCATATTACGCTATGTGATATACTAGCAACAAGAGAGTTTACTAACCATGAGGCCACCATATTGTTGCCTTTGATCCAAGAATTGTACCTCCTTGATCCTTCAACTGGCTTGGCAAGACTTCCATCCACAAATCCAATTTTGTTGTTGGATTCAAGTGCTCTCTTAGCCGATCTACTCCACCCATAGTAGTTGTTCCCATTCATTAGAGGTTGAACCAGAATCATAGAAGGATTATCACTAGGATGTATATAGTAAGGATCCTTTGAAGGATCCGCAGGCATGGAAGCATTATTCGAAGGAGAGGACATATTGCTATGATTATTCATGAAATGTTCCAAAATTCATTTACCAACTCTCTGATACCATGTGAAATTATGTGTACATACAAGAAAACAACTCAACAATCGAATCAACAATGATTGAGAAATGAAGAGGAACAAGAAGATCAAGGAGGAACTTGGCGATTGAGAGAAAAAACAGAGGAATGAGTTCAAGCCAAAAATAGCTAGGCTGAAAAATGAAAACCGTCATCTCCACAGGTTGCAGACGCAACGAATTTAACTGCCTTACAAGCATGTGAAAAGACAAAAATATCCCTAACTAATATCCTCTCCCATTTATTAACGCAGGGGTACACCAGTAATTTCTTCCAATCAAATCATTCCCGCGCGGGTCATCTCCTTCTTCCTCATTTCCCTCCTCCAGCCACCAACTGTGCACTGCCTTCGTGTTGCGTCTGCTGCTCACCTATTGTCTCACTGCACTCACTTCCGTCACCGAGTGCCACTTATGCATCTCCATCATCAATGACGTATATCAATTGGATAGAAGAAGTTCACTTCTGTACGCATCGTCTACCTTCCTTTTTCTTTCTTTCATCAATATAAACTTTATTTTTTTCAACAAACACACTCCAGAAACGGCGAAAGGAGAACTTACAGGTCAACAGATACCACATATTTGATTCTTAATCGAAAGTGTCTCACTTCTTTCTTCCTTTTAATAAAGAACCATTTGAAAATCACGATAGCAGGATAAACAACTACTAAGCTGCACCCTTTTTTTGTCCAGCACAAATATGAAGGGACTCGATGGAGTTTCTAAGATCAACAACAACAACATTACCTTGTTGTCTTAGAGGCTCACCGGTTATGGTGGGGTATGGGGGAGCGGATGTACGTAACCATATTCATGTAGTAGAAACACACAGAGGTTATTTCCCGATGACCTATAATGAAAATTGCGTCAGTCATGTCGATCAACTGCTACTTCAGAATATAAGAAGCGCAACCAATTTAGTGAGTCATTTTGCTTTATTCAATCATATTCCAAAGTCAAAGAAAAGTGTGTTCTTGACTTTATTAGAAATGAAAACGTGGAGTTTCTAAGATATATAAGTAAACGGATGATGTTGAATTATTTCAGATTAGGAACGTCAGTGGCATTTGTAAGGAATATTATGTGCGCTACATGTATCCCTTATGACAATGTCCAATATCAACATATCGGTATAAATAAGCAAGCTGGAGGAAGCCATAGGAAAATAAAGACCAAAAAGTAAAATATCTGTAACATAATCTTTCTTGGCAACATTCTAGACCACTATGGAAAAGGAAAGGTATTGTTGTTCCCCAAAATCTGGATCTTAGAGGGAAGTACTCTATAACTAAGCAGCAGTAACACCTGAAAGAGTGTCACGTTCTAATTTTATTATACTAAAAGCACAATACTTTTATCATGCTCTTTATACAGTAAATAACTTGAATATTGCTAGAAATAACACGTAAATATACCGTAACAGTCAATGGCCAAATACGTCAAGAAAAATATAAAGTTTCAAGTTTCATAGAACCAAAGCTCCGAAAAGAAGATTCCAGTGGCCAGCAGTCCTTTATGGTGACTATTACATCTTTCTTCCTGAAAATTCCCATCCAAAGGGCAAGACTTGTCCATTCCAAAAACTCACAGTGACTAGCACCATCTTCCCGAGGCAACCTACACAACTGTTGAAAATATGATGGGCTTAGTCAAGGATGAACAAGAGGAAAACATGCTGGAGAAGCTTGGTGATGACAAACAGAACTGCAATGATCTAAGAAGCAAAGCATCTAGACCGTTAGATAAGAAGCTCAATCCACGATGCTCATTAGTTGTGTTGGAAATTAAACAACTAGAAGGCAGGATCACGCGATGAGCCGAAGGGGTAGAATGTTGGAGCATGAGAACGAAGGAAGAAGAAGAGGAACGCTGGCGGGAAGAATTAAAATAGTAGTAACATTACATTTTTACCCTTAGCTTTGTATTGTATGACAGTTAAATGATAAGGACTTTCTTGTAATTTCATAGCTTTTTCTCCTAAACAATCTTCTTCCCTGTATAAAGCTCGTTCGACGAAATGCAATGAAAACCAAGAAGATATTTTGAGCAGTTATCTCTCCCTTTCTCTCCTTCCTTGCTCTCTCTCTTGTTCGTTCTTCTTCTCTTATATTTGGTGCTTCAATTTGTGATCAGTTTTGATTTGTTTGGGAGTCATTGCTCGATCAAGTTCAGCCATGAATCTCTGTTGATTTTGTTTCTTAAATTTTCACATGGTATCAGAGCCATTAATTGGTTGATTGATGAACTTTGGCACGTCCATGGCCTCGAATCAGAGTTCTCCTAGCAGTTCTAGTCATTCCCCAATAAATGTGATACATAGCGTGGTTGATCCATCAGAAGATCTACTATACATCCATCCTGGAGACAGTCCTTCCCTAGTGCTTGTACAACCGCTGTTAAATGGTAATAACTATCATGGATGGAGCAGAACATTTCGTAGAGCACTTGATTCAAAGAATAAGATTGGCTTCATCACAGGTAATATTCTCAAACCTCTGGAAACTAGTCGTAAATTTGCTACCTGGACAAAAGCGAACAATATGGTTGCTTCTTGGATTTTGAACTCTGCTGTACCGTCCGTTGGACAAAGTGTGATGTGGTTTGATAATGCCCTAGACATTTGGAATGATCTGAAACATAGGTATGGTAATGCTGATGTGCTTAGACTATCTGACTTACAAGAACAACTTTATGCTACTAAGAAAGAAGACGGTTCTATAACTGAGTATGAACCTGTAAAATCACAAGTGTTATTGTCTAGTCTATTACCGGATTTAAAGACAACCTTTGCTATGGCAGCAAAATTGGAGAGAAAGTTGCACTATTCTGGTGGTCAAAACCAATTCACAAATAATCAATCACTTGTTCTTAATACTAATGGTATGCCAAGACAAGGAAATTTTGGATATAGGTATGTAAGCCCCAATAGAGCTAATGTTGGTTGGCAGAAGTCTGGTGGTAGAGGTGCTAGGAGAGAGTTCCAGAACCAGAAGTCTGGTTATAACTCTAAGGCACCTGTGTGCACACATTGCAACGTGATAGGTCACATGGTGGACAGATGTTATAGGAAGCATGGCTTTCCTCTAGGATATAAGGGTAAAAGACAAGTGAACTATGTAGGTAATGATGCTAGTATGCACCAAGATCCTGCTGTATATGCCCAATCTGATGGTGACTCTTATCATGATAATGATGTAGTGAATGACAGTGTTACATATGTGACCCCTTCTTTGACACAAGAGCAGTATATGCAACTGATTGGTTTATTGCAAGAGCACAAGGACAAAGGAAGTTTGATGAGTCCAAGTGCTGCAGAGGTGACAAAGAACCATCACACTGTACTGGCAGCCCAATAAGTCACTGACTCTGGTAAGTGGAAAGGTAATGTAATGCCTAATGTTTCTCACATATGGATATTCGATTCAGGTGATACAGATCACATTTGCTGCTCCCTTTCCCTCTTTGATTCCTATCAGCCTGTAATTGGTATGTCAGTTAAATTGCCAAATAACCAGTCAGTCACTGTTAAACATGTTGGGACAGTGAACATCTTTCCTGATCTCCAACTACATAATGTACTGCACGTACCCTATTTTTCCTTTAACCTGATATCCCTCAGCAAACTTACAATGACTGGTGATATTGACTTATCATTTCACTCAAACATGTGTTATATTCAGGATCATGTGAACAAGAAGATGATAGGTTCAGCTGAAGTGTACCAAGGACTATATCATCTAATTGATTAGTCTCTGTGTCATGCTCATATGGTTAGTTCATGGCAAGCATTTGCAGTTTCCAAGCCTTCTTCTTTTCTTTGGCATTCGAGGCTTGGACATCAAGCTTCATCCAGAATGAAAGAGATCAACAAGCTTGACTCCTCAGTTGACATCACTTTTAATCCTGAATCATGTACTGCATGCCCCCTTGCAAAACAGAAAAGACTGCTTTTCCCCATTTTCCATTCTGTAACCCATTCCCCTCTTTCTCTCATTCACATGGACATATGGGGCCCTTATAAACGCCCCACCATGTACAACCAACGGTATTTTCTCACCATTGTGGATGATCATAGTAGATATTGCTGGATTTTTTTTATGAAAGCAAAGTCAGAAACTAGAAGATTATAGAAAGTTTCTGGAATTTTGTACATGTACAGTTCAATGCCAATATAAAGGTGATTAGAACTGATAATGGCCTTGAGTTCAATATGACTTCATTCTTCTCTTCTAAAGGCATTATACACCAGACAAGTTGCATGTACACACCTCAACAAAATGGCATTGTTGAGAGGAGACAACATCAAATCTTAAATGTAGCTAGAGCCCTTAAACTTCAATCTCACATTCCCACTTCCTACTGGGGGTTCTGTGTACAACATGCTCTGTATTTGATAAACTTGACTCCAACTCCTCTACTAAATCAAAAAAAACCCCATGAAATGCTCTACAATAATATTTCTTCTTATAATAATCTCAAGGTCTTTGGTTGTCTGTGTTATGCCACAATCACCTCACCTTTTAAGACAAACTCAGTCCCAAAGCCAGAAGAAGCATCTTTCTGGGCTTGTCTCACAATACCAAAGGGCATATTCTTCAAGATTTAGCATTCAGAGATATATTTATCTCCAGAGACGTCATATTCCATGAATCCATATTTCCTTTTTTTCTGATTCATTACAACCCTCACCCACACATAATTCTTCCTTGCCCAACTCTTCTAAATACTCTAATTTTCACTCTCCTATTACCAGCTGTGGCACTGATTTCAGCTTCCTTCCAACTTCCACATCTAAGGGGGCACAGCAACCCTCTTCTTCTTAGCACACTCACAATCAACAACAACCCTCTTCTCAGCATACTCAACACACTCACAATCAGCCCCAACAACAACCCCATCTCAGTACACTCCCAATCAACACCCCTCTAATATTCATCAGCCATCTCTCAGTAGTCCGAACAACCAACAGCTATCAGTCACATAACAACCTCATTCATCCTCAGACAATGAACAAGTTAATGATCGTGATCATAATCACAACGACCCAGGGTCCATCCCTATCAACTCTATTGACATACAACTTCCTATGGAAAGACCTCACAGAACTAGACAGCCTCCCTCTTACTTACAACAATATCATTGCAGCCAAGTAACAAACAAGCCAATGCCAATATTAGATTCAACTAAACCAACCACCAGGCCCAGCATACAGAACAGTCCTTGTCACACATCCCCACACTCTCTGCACAAGTACATAACCTTTGATCTGCTAACACCTAAATTCAAAGCATATGTTTTAAACATTAGTGTATGTACAGAGCCCAAAACTTATGCAGAAGCAGCTGGTTCTGTTGAGTGGCAGAAAGCTATGGAGGCTGAGATAACCACATTGCAAAGAGAACAAGACATGGACATTGTCAGCATTACCACCAGGCAAGAAGGCCATTGGTTGTAAGTGGGTGTATAAAAGAAAGCATAAAGCTGATGGCTCAGTGAAAAGGTTTAAGGCAAGGCTGGTTGCTAAGGGATATACACTGCAGGTAGAGGTGGATTATCAAGACACATTCTCACCTGTAGCAAAGATGAGTACTGTGAGAATGTTGCTGGCTATAGCTGCTAGGCAGAGATGGCATGTGCATCAATTGGATGTGAACAATGCCTCTTTGGATGGTGAGTTACATGAAGAGATTTATATGCTTCCACCTCCAAGACTAGTGTTACTACACGAGGGACTGGTTTGCAAGTTAGAAAGGTCTCTGTATGGGTTGAAGCAGGCTAATAGAGAGTGGAATGCCAAGTTAACAACCTTTCTGATTTCAAAGGGCTTCTTGCAGTCTAAAAATGACTACACTTTATTCATAAAAAGAACAGAATGTTCATTACTAGTGCTTTTGGTGTATGTGGATGACTTGATACTGGCTTGTGATGACTTGAAGGCAATTGAGTGGATTAAGGAGGTTTTACACAGGGAGTTTAGAATCAAGAATCTTGGTGATTTGAAATTCTTCTTAGGCATAGAGGTTGCAAGGTCTCACAAAGGAATGTTGATCAATCAGAGAAAGTATGCATTGGAGCTGTTGGAAGAATTTGGTTTTTTGGAGTGCAAGACAGCCATCAGCCCAATGGAGGTCCACCTGAAGTTAACTCATAAAGATTTTGAGCCATTTGAAGGCACAGTTGCTTACAGGAGACTCATAGGTAAATTAATCTACCTCACCATTACCAGGCCGGATATCTCATTTGGTGTACAACAGCTAAGTCAGTTTCTGCACAACCCTACGGTTAATCACTTGAGAGCTGCTCATAGCATCCTAAGATACCTAAGGGAATCATTGGTCAAGGACTGTTACTGCCCAGTGCAGGTGATTTGAGATTGAGAGCATTTGTGGATTATGACTGGGCTGGATGCATGGAGACTAGGGGGTCTGTGTCTGGTTATTGTGTATTTCTTGGAGAGGCACTGATTTCTTGGAAACAGCCCACCATGTCATGGTCATCAGCAGAAGCTGAATATAGAGCTATGGCATCAGTTGTGTGTGAAGTTTAATGGTTGCTGTATCTGTGTAATGATTTGGGGCTGAGAGATCAAGAACCAGTGGAGATGTTTTGTGATCGTAAAAGTGCACTTTATATTGTTGAAAATCCGGTCTTTCATGAGCATACGAAGCACATTGAGATTGATCGTCATATAGTTAGAAACAAGGTGCAAGAGAAAGTACTTAAGTTGATGACAGTGAGAACACAATTTCAGCTTGCAGACCTGTTCACCAAAGCATTAGACAGTAAGCGTCTATGTGAGCTCTTAGTGAAGCTTGGGGTTTGCAACATTTACAACAAGCATGGCTTGGGGGGTGTTGAAAATATGATGGGCTTAATCAACGATGAACAAGAGGAAAGCATGCTGGAGAAGCTGGGTGATGACGAACAGAACTGCAATAGAGAAGCTTAATCCACGATGTTTATTAATTGCATTGGAAATCAAACAACTTGAAGGTAGGATCACGTAATGAGCTGAAGGGGTAGGATGTTGGAGAATGAAGGAAGAAGAAGAGGAATGATGTCGGGAAGAATTAAAATAATAGTGAAATTACGTTTTTACCCTTAGCATTGTATTGTATGACAGTTAAATGATAAGGACTTTCTTGTAATTCCATAGATTTTTCTGTTAAACCATCTTCTTCCCCGTATAAAGCTCGTTCGACGAAATGCAATGCAAACCAAGAAGATATTTTGAGCGGTTATCTCTCCCTTTCTCTCCTTCCTTGCTCTCTCTCTTGTTCGTTCTTCTTCTCTTGTATTTGGTGCTTCGATTTGTGATCAGTTTTGATTTGTTTGGGAGTCATGGCTTGATCAAGTTCAGCCATGAATCTATGTTGATTTTGTTTATTAAATTTTCACAACAACCTCGGAACATTTCAGAAAATTAAGTAAAGATGGTCTGAGATATGCTATTTGGACAGGATGGTTAAATCTGTAAAAAACACTCTAAAGTGGTGAACAGAGTGTTGAACAAACTTCGGATTTTTCTCAATTTGGTTCAAACCAACTTACAATATTCACCAAAACAAGAAAGAGGAAGATGAGAAATAATGAATTGCACACGTAATTTAGACTATTTCAAATATTTTTGGTTCTACTCCATTACTACTTTCTTTCAAAGTGGATTTTCAACAACTTTCTTATTGTCTTTAACAAGAAACAAGAACTACAACAACTACTTATAGAGAAGTGAGGACTTATTATTCATCAAGTTAAGTCTTAAAATGTACAAGAGTAAAGCCTTATGCAAGCTGATGAGAGAGACAACAAGTGGCTCTAAACTGCCAACGGCTAGCAAACCAATGGCTCTATGTTTATTCTAACGACTATACTGCTTTAATCACTAAACCAGTGACTTACCTAAGTGTGGAGAGTTTAAACAAGTGTATTTCTCTTATGCATGTGTGTGTATATAAGCTATGTATATTGAGTATATGTGCATGTGCATGTGCAGTGTCTTCTGTTAAGTATATGTATAGTTTACTATGTATATCCGACACTCTCCCTCAAGCTTAGCTATATGCATTTATGCAACCAAACTTGGATAGCTGAATCTAAAAAATCTTGGTGGAGACAGGTCTAGTTTGGTTATCAAAAACTTGCTCTTTAGATGAAACATGCTCAATGCTGATCACATTGTCTTCACTTCAATCTTCTCTCTAATGAAATGCCTATCAATTTCAACTTGTTTTGATTTGCATGTTGAACAAGATTTTGTGCCTTGTTTATAGCTAATATATTGCCATAAAAGACCCTTATAGGTCGTAAAATCTTCTATCCAGGGTCTTCTAGTACTCTTTTCAGCTATAATCCCTCACAAAGTTCAAGTACAGGTGCTCTCAATTTCTCTTCTTTCCTATATTAGAAGCAACATGTTATTTCTTGCTTCTCGAGGTGACTAGATTGCCCTATAAATATGTTTCTTATCCTGTTGTTCACCTTATGTCTATTCTTGATCTAGCCAAATCAGCATCTACAAAGATCTGATTAGTCATGTGTTAGTTTCTTCTAAAGTGTAACCCCTGTCAAGGTGCATTCTTCAAGTATTTAAGTGTTGTCACTGCACCTTGTATGTGTTCGTTAGTAGGATCATGCATAAATTGACTAAAAAAAACTCACAGCATAGCAAATATCAGGTCTTGTGTGAGATAAACAAATCAAGTAACCAACAAACCTTTGGTACCTAGGTATACTGACTGGTGTAGTATCCTATGACTTTAGGTTTATGACCAGGTTCAACTGAAGTGTTTTCTAGCTTACAACCTAACGTTCTAGTGTCATTAAGTCAGTCTAGGGTACATATCCTTTGTGAGATATATAGTCCTCTTCTGTTTCTAGATATCTCTATGCCTAAAAAGTATCTCAGCTTGCCAAGATCTTTCATTTCAAATATCTTCGATAACTGAAACTTGAAACAACAAGTTTTTCCTCTACAGTTGTATTAGTAAATAATGGATGGTCACTATGGCTCTCAATGAATTTTTGTTCCTTGACAGTTTTAGTTGGTTTTCTAAACCATTCTCCAGGCGATTGCTTTAAACAATATAAGACTTCTTCAGTTTGTAGATTTTATCACTGCCTATTCGATTAATGAATCCTAGCAGAACAGACATATATACTTCTTATAGGTCTCTATTTTAAAAAACACTTTTGACATCAAGCTGATAGAGTCCCCAGTCTAAGTTAACTGCTATTGAAAACTTATTCTTACTATGTTTATTTTAGCTACAGATGTGAAGTTTTCTAGATAATCAATGCTATTAGTCTTGTCAATCTTTTGCCACAAGTCTAACCTTATATATATATATACTTACAATGCCATCAATATTTTACTTAATTGTAAATACTCATTTACATCCTACTGGTCTAACTCCACTACTCGTAGCTATAACTTCGCAAGTTTGATTTTTGGTTAAAGAACTCATTTTCTCATACACATCATCCTTCTATTGAGGTATACTCGTTGCCTCATATATATCATTAAGTATAATCTTAGTATCTAGCAAACACATGAGTTGCCTCATATATATCATTAAGTATTGTCTTAGTATCTAGCAAACACATTAGTGCCTTAAGGTCTGGATTTAATCTAGTGTTATTACAGAAAGTTGTTATTAGAATATATGTAAGAATATATTGTTGGGATATAAAATGTTTTGATGATGTTAAAAGATGTTTTGAATGGGTTAAAATGGAAATTCACACTTGGAGTTTGAAGCAAAATGAGAAAACACACTGTGAGACATAAATCTCTCACATGGATCGATTGATATGAACATCAATCTCTCAGGAAGAGACATGGATCAATCCATGTTGAGGTTGTACAAGTTTGGAACTTTCTGTCCAACGTCGATCTCTCAGCCAGAAGGACATCGATCGATCGATGTTACGTGAGTCTCTCAGGGAGAGACGTCGATTGATCGATGTCAGGCAGTTTTCAAAAGAGAAAGTTTCTGGAAGACATCAGTCTCTCACAGGAGAGACATCGATCGATCGATGTACTGCAGTTTCAAAACTGCAAACTTTCTGGAGGACATCGATCTCTCAGCACAGACATATGGATCGATCGATGTCCCCCAGAATTCAAAATTTTATGACCGTTGGAACAAAATCCAAGGGAGATTTATGGCGTTTTTTCTTTCCAATCTTGCTCAAATTTCTTGTGGACTTTACTCCAACATAGTACATGCTTCATTGACTATTTTATCCATGTATAAGATTCTCTAGGGTAGCTATTGAGGATCAAATCACTCAATAGGGTGGCTAAAGTCTATTTTAAATTTTTCATTACTTGGGGATCGACTTGAAGACATGGTGAAGGCTCCAAAACATAGTGAACTCCTCCTATAAATGGATGAAGCTTAGATGAGGCAAAAACACACTTTCACCATCATCAAGCTTCATTCTTCATTGTTGTATATTTCTATCATATGTGTAAAAGTGCTTA
This sequence comes from Eustoma russellianum, assembly GCA_036186865.1. Classification (NCBI taxonomy): domain Eukaryota; kingdom Viridiplantae; phylum Streptophyta; class Magnoliopsida; order Gentianales; family Gentianaceae; genus Eustoma; species Eustoma russellianum. The sequence continues at coordinate 34,558,711 of AP025044.1, forward strand.
AAGCTTGGTAAGCCTTTTTTGTTCTTCATTGTTGTATATTGAGAGATAGTGAGTCTAACACAAGAGGAACCATAAATATTTGATCTATTGCTTGTGTTTAGACTAGTGAGAAAGTGTGATTCCTACTACTTCCTTCAACCCACTGTGAGAAAATTCTTGAAGAGAAATTTGAAAATACATTATATGTTAACTTTATCTTTTTGCCCTGAACATTTTAGTTAGAGATGGCAGGTTGCAAGTTTCCGTCAAGATACGTTTCACATAGCCCTATCATTTTTGATGGCAAAGTGGTGGCCTTCCTCGAGTTACATGTAAAGAAATGTTTGGCAATTGAAATCTGGTTTTTCTTCTACTCCATTACGTCTATTTATAATGTTACAAATTGGTCATGTGCAGAAATAGATAAAGCTTACAATTATGACTAATTTAATCATTATGCTGATAGCTATCTTCTATGATATCGTTATTGTTATGTCCCAAAATTTCATTACGTTGGAACGTGTTTCAATATCACATTTAGTGAAGTTTAAAACATGATCGAGTATTAAAGCATTCGATATATCGATATACGACTAAATTTAGTAACAGACATTTTACGACTACATGATAAAATTAAAATAAGACTAGTCTCTAATTTTCACTCTCCTATTACCAGCTGTGGCACTGATTTCAGCTTCCTTCCCACTTCCACATCTAAGGGGGCACAGCAACCCTCTTCTTCTTAGCACACTCACAATCAACAACAACCCTCTTCTCAGCATACTCAACACACTCACAATCAGCCCCAACAACAACCCCATCTCAGTACACTCCCAATCAACACCCCTCTAATATTCATCAGCCATCTCTCAGTAGTCCGAACAACCAACAGCTATCAGTCACATAACAACCTCATTCATCCTCAGACAATGAACAAGTTAATGATCGTGATCATAATCACAACGACCCAGGGTCCATCCCTATCAGCTCTATTGACATACAACTTCCTATGGAAAGACCTCACAGAACTAGACAGCCTCCCTCTTACTTACAACAATATCATTGCAGCCAAGTAACAAACCATCCAATGCCAATATTAGATTCACTAAACCAACCACCAGGCCCAGCATACAGAACAGTCCTTGTCACACATCCCCACACTCTCTGCACAAGTACATAACCTTTGATCTGCTAACACCTAAATTCAAAGCATATGTTTTAAACATTAGTGTATGTACAGAGCCAAAACTTATGCAGAAGCAGCTGGTTCTGTTGAGTGGCAGAAAGCTATGGAGGCTGAGATAACCACATTGTAAAGAGAACAAGACATGGACATTGTCAGCATTACCACCAGGCAAGAAGGCCACTGGTTGTAAGTGGGTGTATAAAATAAAGCATAAAGCTGATGGCTCAATGAAAAGGTTTAAGCCAAGGCTGGTTGCTAAGGGATATACACTGCAGGTAGAGGTGGATTATCAAGACACATTCTCACCTGTAGCAAAGATGAGTACTGTGAGAATGTTGCTGGCTATAGCTGCTAGGCAGAGATGGCATGTGCATCAATTGGATGTGAACAATGCCTCTCTGCATGGTGAGTTACATGAAGAGATTTATATGCTTCCACCTCCAAGACTAGTGTTACTACACGAGGGACTGGTTTGCAAGTTAGAAAGGTCTCTGTATGGGTTGAAGCAGGCTATTAGAGAGTGGAATGCCAAGTTAACAACCTTTCTGATTTCAAAGGGCTTCTTGCAGTCTAAAAATGACTACACTTTATTCATAAAAAGAACAGAATGTTCATTACTAGTGCTTTTGGTGTATGTGGATGACTTGATACTAGCTTGTGATGACTTGAAGGCAATTGAGTGGATTAAGGAGGTTTTACACAGGGAGTTTAGAATCAAGAATCTTGGTGATTTGAAATTCTTTTTAGGCATAGAGGTTGCAAGGTCTCACAAAGGAATGTTGATCAATCAGAGAAAGTATGCATTGGAGCTGTTGGAAGAATTTGGTTTTTTGGAGTGCAAGACAGCCATCAGCCCAATGGAGGTCCACCTGAAGTTAACTCATAAAGATTTTGAGCCATTTGAAGGCACAGTTGCTTACAGGAGACTCATAGGTAAATTAATCTACCTCACCATTACCAGGCCGGATATCTCATTTGGTGTACAACAGCTAAGTCAGTTTCTGCACTACCCTACGGTTAATCACTTGAGAGCTGCTCATAGCGTCCTAAGATACCTAAGAGAATCATTGGTCAAGGACTGTTACTGCCCAGTGCAAGTGATTTGAGATTGAGAGCATTTGTGGATTATGACTGGGCTGGATGCAAGGAGACTAGGGGGTCTGTGTCTGGTTATTGTGTATTTCTTGGAAAGGCACTGATTTCTTGGAAACAACCCACCATGTCATGGTCATCAGCAGAAGCAGAATATAGAGCTATGGCATCAGTTGTGTGTGAAGTTTAATGGTTGCTGTATCTGTGTAATGATTTGGGGCTGAGAGATCAAGAACCAGTGGAGATGTTTTGTGATCGTAAAAGTGCACTTTATATTGCTGAAAATCCGGTCTTTCATGAGCATATGAAGCACATTGAGATTGATTGCCATATAGTTAGAAACAAGGTGCAAGAGAAAGTACTTAAGTTGATGACAGTGAGAACACAATTTCAGCTTGCAGACCTGTTCACCAAAGCATTAGACAGTAAGCGTCTATGTGAGCTCTTAGTGAAGCTTGGGGTTTGCAACATTTACAACAAGCATGGCTTGGGGGTGTTGAAAATATGATGGGCTTAATCAACGATGAACAAGAGGAAAGCATGCTGGAGAAGCTGGGTGATGACGAACAGAACTGCAATAGAGAAGCTTAATCCACGATGTTTATTAATTGCATTGGAAATCAAACAACTTGAAGGTAGGATCACGTAATGAGCTGAAGGGGTAGGATGTTGGAGAATGAAGGAAGAAGAAGAGGAATGATGTCGGGAAGAATTAAAATAATAGTGAAATTACGTTTTTACCCTTAGCATTGTATTGTATGACAGTTAAATGATAAGGACTTTCTTGTAATTCCATAGATTTTTCTGTTAAACCATCTTCTTCCCCGTATAAAGCTCGTTCGACGAAATGCAATGCAAACCAAGAAGATATTTTGAGCGGTTATCTCTCCCTTTCTCTCCTTCCTTGCTCTCTCTCTTGTTCGTTCTTCTTCTCTTGTATATGGTGCTTTGATTTGTGATCAGTTTTGATTTGTTTGGGAGTCATGGCTTGATCAAGTTCAGCCATGAATCTATGTTGATTTTGTTTATTAAATTTTCACAACAACCTCGGAACATTTCAGAAAATTAAGTAAAGATGGTCTGAGATATGCTATTTGGACAGGATGGTTAAATCTGTAAAAAACACTCTAGAGTGGTGAACAGAGTGTTGAACAAACTTTGGATTTTTCTCAATTTGGTTCAAACCAACTTACAATATTCACCAAAACAAGAAAGAGGAAGATGAGAAATAATGAATTGCACACGTAATTTAGACTATTTCAAATATTTTTGGTTCTACTCCATTAGCACTTTCTTTCAAAGTGGATTTTTAACAACTTTCTTATTGCCTTTAACAAGAAACAAGAACTACAACAACTACTTATAGAGAAGTGAGGACTTATTATTCATCAAGTTAAGTCTTAAAATGTACAAGAGTAAAGCCTTATGCAAGCTGATGAGAGAGACAACAAGTGGCTCTAAACTTCAAACGGCTAGTAAACCAATGGCTCTATGTTTATTCTAACGGCTATACTGCTTTAATCACTAAACCAGTGACTTACCTAAGTGTGGAGAGTTTAAACAAGTGTATTTCTCTTATGCATGTGTGTGTGTATAAGCTATGTATATTGAGTATATGTGCATGTGCATGTGCAGTGTCTTCTGTTAAGTATATGTACTGTTTACTATGTATATTCTGACACTCACCCTCAAGCTTAGCTATATGCATTTATGCAACCAAACTTGGATAGCTGAATCTAAAAAATCTTGGTGGAGACAGGTCTAATTTGGTTATCAAAAACTTGCTCTTTAGATGAAACATGCTCAATGCTGATCACATTGTCTTCACTTCAATCTTCTCTCTAATAAAATGCCTATCAATTTCAACTTGTTTTGATTTGCATGTTGAACAAGATTTTGTGCCTTGTTTATAGCTAATATATTGCCATAAAAGACCCTTATAGGTCATAAAATCTTCTATCCAGGGTCTTCTAGTACTCTTTTCAGCTATAATCCCTCACAAAGTTCAAGTACAGGTGCTCTCAATTTCTCTTCTTTCCTATCTTAGAAGCAACATGTTATTTCTTGCTTCTCGAGGTGACTAGATTGCCCTATAAATATGTTTCTTATCCTGTTGTTCACCTTATGTCTATTCTTGATCTAGCCAAATCAGCATCTACAAAGATCGATTAGTCATGTGTTAGTTTCTTCTAAAGTGTAACCCCTGTCAAGGTGCATTCTTCAAGTATTTAAGTGTTGTCACTGCACCTTGTATGTGTTCGTTAGTAGGATCATGCATAAATTGACTAAAAAAACTCACAGCATAGCAAATATCAGGTCTTGTGTGAGATAAACAAATCAAGTAACCAACAAACCTTTGGTACCCAGGTATACTGACTGGTGTAGTATCCTATGACTTTAGGTTTATGACCAGGTTCAACTGAAGTGTTTTCTAGCTTGCAACCTAACGTTCCAGTGTCATTAAGTCAGTCTAGGGTACATATCCTTTGTGAGATATATAGTCCTTCTCTGTTTCTAGATATCTCTATGCCTAAAAAGTATCTCAGCTTACCAAGATCTTTCATTTCAAATATCTTCGATAACTGAAACTTGAAACAACAAGTTTTTCCTCTACAGTTGTCCTAGTAAATAATGGATGGTCACTATGGCTCTCAATGAATTTTTGTTCCTTGACAGTTTTGGTTAGTTTTCTAAACCATTCTCCAGGCGAGTTCTTTAAACAATATAAGACTTCTTCAGTTTGTAGATTTTATCACTACCTATTCGATTAATGAATCCTAGCAGAACAGACATATATACTTCTTATAGGTCTCTATTTTAAAAAACACTTTTGACATCAAGCTGATAGAGTCCCCAGTCTAAGTTAACTGCTATTGAAAACTTATTCTTACTATGTTTATTTTAGCTACAGATGTGAAGTTTTCTAGATAATCAATGCTATTAGTCTTGTCAATCTTTTGCCACAAGTCTAACCTTATATATATATATACTTACAATGCCATCAATATTTTACTTAATTGTAAATACTCATTTACATCCTACTGGTCTAACTCCACTACTCGTAGCTATAACTTCGCAAGTTTGATTTTTGGTTAAAGAACTCATTTTCTCATACACATCATCCTTCTATTGAGGTATACTCGTTGCCTCATATATATCATTAAGTATTATCTTAGTATCTAGCAAACACATGAGTTGCCTCATATATATCATTAAGTATTGTCTTAGTATCTAGCAAACACATTAGTGCCTTAAGGTCTGGATTTAATCTAGTGTTATTACAGAAAGTTGTTATTAGAATATATGTAAGAATATATTGTTGGGATATGAAATGTTTTGATGATGTTAAAAGATGTTTTGAATGGGTTAAAATGGAAATTCACACTTGGAGTTTGAAGCAAAATGAGAAAACACACTGTGAGACATAAATCTCTCACATGGATCGATTGATATGAACATCAATCTCTCAGGAAGAGACATGGATCAATCCATGTTGAGGTTGTACAAGTTTGGAACTTTCTGTCCAACATCGATCTCTCAGCCAGAAGGACATCGATCGATCGATGTTACGTGAGTCTCTCAGGGAGAGACGTCTATTGATCGATGTCAGGCAGTTTTCAAAAGAGAAAGTTTCTGGAAGACATCAGTCTCTCACAGGAGAGACATCGATCGATCGATGTACTGCAGTTTCAAAACTGCAAACTTTCTGGAGGACATCGATCTCTCAGCACAGACACATGGATCGATCGATGTCCCCCAGAATTCAAAATTTTATGACCGTTGGAACAAAATCCAAGGGAGATTTATGGCGTTTTTTCTTTCTAATCTTGCTCAAATTTCTTGTGGACATTACTCCAACATAGTACATGCTTCATTGACTATTTTATCCATGTATAAGATTCTCTAGGGTAGCTATTGAGGATCAAATCACTCAATAGGGTGGCTAAAGTCTATTTTAAATTTTTCATTACTTGGGGATCGACTTGAAGACATGGTGAAGGCTCCAAAACATAGTGAACTCCTCCTATAAATGGATGAAGCTTAGATGAGGCAAAAACACACTTTCACCATCATCAAGCTTCATTCTTCATTGTTGTATATTTCTCTAATATGTGTAAAAGTGCTTAAAGCTTGGTAAGCCTTTCTTTGTTCTTCATTGTTGTATATTGAGAGATAGTGAGTCTAACACAAGAGGAACCATAAATATTTGATCTATTGCTTGTGTTTAGACTAGTGAGAAAGTGTGATTCCTACTACTTCCTTCAACCCACTGTGAGAAAATTCTTGAAGAGAACTTTGTTAAAGTTGTGAGATAAGCAAGAAGTTGTTCTTGCTTAGAGCTGTAGTTGTTGTAATTGCACAAGGGTATTTTGTGCAGGAAGTTGTTGTTGTGGTTGCTTACACTAAGGTGTTAGTGTAAGTATTGCTGTGGTTGTTCTTATTAGCTTTAATAAGAAGAGTAGTTGAAAATCTACTTTGGCAACAAAGTGGTAGTGGAGTAGAATCATTTACTATTTGAACCATTCTATATCCGATGTACTCATTCATTTTCTCTCGTCCCCCATTCTTTCTTTGATTTTGAATTCTATTTGAGTTGAGCCACACAAGAAAATTCCACAAAATTTCCCAACACTCTATTCACCCTCCCTCTAGAGTGTGTTACAGACCTAACAATTGGTATCAGAGCCTAACCTTGATTGCTTGACCAATCTTTACAAGTGCAAGCTTAAAGATCATGGCAATGACATCCTCTTCATCCTACACTTCAGCTTCCAAGCCAACTGCACTATTCTTAGGATCAAACACTAAAGCACCTATGTTTGATGCCCAAAACTACTCTTTGCTAAAATTTCGAATGATCAATCATTTGAAAGGCTGTAGATTTGATATATGGAGAGCCGTTGTCAAAGGAATCGAAGTTCCTATGATTACCAACTCAAAATTAGAATCAATGTTCAAAGATGAGGATGACTACACCGACAAAGAGAAGATAAACTTCGCCATCAATGGCAAAGCATTCGATATTCTTTCAAGTTCTCTTACCACCACCAAGCTCATAAGGCTTCAAGGTCTTGAAACAGCTCATGAAGCATGGAAAAGGCTAGAAATGATACATAAAGTGACTGAGCAAGTAATAATGGCCTGAAGACTTATGCTCATGAAGGAGTATGAAATGTTCGGTATAAAAAGCGGTGAAAAAATTGAGGAAACTATTGACCGATTCACTAGAATAGTGAATCAACTTTCCATGGTGGATAGGAAAATCTCAAATGAAGACCTTATCTCAAAAATCCTCAACTCTTTGCCAAGAGAATGGACACCTAAAGTCACCGTCATCACCGAATCAAATAATCTCAAGACTCTTAGCCTTGATGAGCTATCTGATATTCTTCTTACTCATGAAATCCTTATTGATGAACATAATAGAATGAATCCTATCAAGTCAACACAAGCATCACACAAAGGATTGGTGGTAGAGTCCGATGAATAGGATGAGGAAGTTGCTCTTCTAGCAAGAAAGTTTAGAAGAATGGCAACAAGAAATGAGGCTCAAGCAAGGAAGTTTTTCAAGAGACCACCCAAGGACAAAGAAGTAAGTGAAAATTGCTATAGGTGTGGTCGACTCAGTCACTTCATTGCCGATTGCCACGTCAAGGAGCCGCAAAAACAAGAAAAAAGGTCTTTCCTCAAAATAAGAAAGCTCTTAATACGGAGGTAACCACGTGAGATGATCTCCTCTCTGAATCTGAAGGAGAAGAAAGTGAAGACCAAGATGTTGGACTTGTTGTAATAGTTAGAATGCAAAAGCACAACATACTTGTCTCATGGCAATCGAGAATGACCTTGAGGTCTACTCTAACTCTTCAAATTTACAAGATGAAATAGGAGACTTGCAAGATGATTTTGAAAAACTGAATTTAAAATATAAACACTTAAAGAAAGAATTTAAAAAATGCATATTAGAAAACAAGAGCTTGCATGATAAGAATATTTTGATATATCAAGATCCTGATATTATACTCACCATGCACAAAATCGTAGCTCTTGAAAATGTGGAAATTAGGAAAGAATGTGAGAGACTAAGGTTAGACTTACAAAAACTAACCGATGGTAAAAGTAATCTAGACAAATTACTTGGAAACCAAAGAATTGGAAATGATAAATCCGGTTTAGGATTTAATTCATCATATTCTTCCATTAAGCCTAAGTCATTAAAGAAAAAGGCAAATAAGAGAAAAACACAACATGACTCATCATTTTATAAAGCAAGGCATGTACCCACCTGTTTTAATTGTAACAAAGTAGGACATGTGAAGAGTGCATGTAAAGCTAGATTTTGTAGTATGTATGTTTGGAAGCCTAAAGGTCGATAAGCTAACCCTAAAGGACCCAACCATCAAAGGGTACCAATGTGTAAATCTTTTGGTTTTGTAGGATCTTAATATAAATGGAGTAGCCAAAGAAGAAGGAACCAAATAGCTCATGGACAGCAGATGTTCGACGCACATGACGGAGACAAAACCTTGTTCATCAAGCTCAAGCTCTAAGATGGTGGAACGGTGTATTTTGGCAATGAGAGAGCCAAAATCCTTGGACATAGAGAAATTGGTAACTTTTCTTTCACTATTAATAATGTATTATATGTAGAAGGGCTTAAATATAATTTGATAAGTGTTAACCAACTATGTGATGCTAATTTTCAAGTTTAATTTGTGAAAAGAAAATGCAATGTGAAAAGAATGATAAGATTGTTTTGAGGCTATAAGGAAAAATGATGTTTATAAATTTAGCAGACATGATTTGATATCACAAAAGGTTTCTTGCCTAGTTGCCAAAAATGATTTGGCTCAATTATGTCATAGACGGCTTGGACATATTAGTTTCAAAAATTTCAAATGGATTTGTAAAAACGAAAAGGTCCAAGGTCTTCCAAAATTGAATTTCAAAAACCATGTCTTATGTGACACTTGTCAAAAGGCAAAGCTTGCTAAAACAAGCTTCAAGCCCAAAAGTGAAATCTCCACCACCAAACCTCTACAATTCCTTCATATGGATTTGTATGGGGATATTGGTACGACAAGTGTAGGTGGAAAACATTACACCTTTGTGGTGGTAGACGACTTCTATAGGTACACTTGGATCATGTTTTTATCTAAAAAATGATGCATGCCAAGAGTTTATAAAACTTTGTAGGAGATTAGAAAATCAAAAAGAAGACACAATTAAAGAAATTAGAAGTGATATAGGTCGTAAGTTTGATGGTGAGTTTCAAGAATTTTGTGTATCCAAAGGGTATGGACACTATTTCTCGGCTCCAAGAACTCCTCAACGAAATGGTGTTGTGGAAAGAAAAAATAGAACACTTCAAGACATGAATAAAGCCATCTAAATGAATTTGAGCTACCCAAGTACTTTTGGGCTGAAGCGGTAAATACCGCTTGTCATGTAATAAATAGAGTTTATTTGAGAATACCTCTCAAAAGACTCCTTATGAACTTTGGAAAGGTAGAGTACCTAATATTGGTTATTTCAAGGTATTTGGTTGTAAGTGTTTTGTACTTAATACCAAAGATAACTTGGATAAACTCGATTTCAAAGCAGATGAAAGAATCTTTACGGGATATGCTCAAAATAGCAAGGCATTTAGAGTTTATAACAAAAGGAGTATGAAAGTTGAAGAGTCAATTCATGTTAAGTTTAGTGAACACTTTGAGGACATGCATAAATAATGATGATGATGATGAGGAAATAATTGAAGTAAGTCATATAGAAAAAAATTGAAAATCCAAAAGGGAATATTAACATTGACCTTCGGATTGATCCACCTGAACCTAAGGTTGAAGATGAAGAAGTAAGAGGAGATACTTCAAATTTACCGGATTAATGTAAGTATAAGAAAGACCATCCAAGAGAATTAATACGAGGTGAAACAAGTCAAGGCATAATGACAAGGAGGAAATTTCATGAAAATGCCTTCATTTCACAAGTTGAGCCTAAAAATATAAAAGAGGCTATAAATGTGAAGATTGAGTATTAGACATGCAAGAATAGCTAAATCAATTTGAAAAAAGTGATGTTTGGGAATTAGTGGCTAAACCTAATGATCACCCTATAATTGGCACTAAATGGGTATTTAGAAACAAAATGGATGATAAAGGAAACATCACTAGAAACAAAGCTAGGTTAGAGGATATAGTCAAGAAGAATACATAGACTATGATGAGACTTTGTCCTCATGGCTAGGTTAGAAGCTATTAGGATGCTATTAGCATATGCATGCTATAAGGATTTCAAACTATATCAAATGGTTGTAAAATCCGCCTTCTTGAATGGAATAATTCAAGAAGAGGTATATGTAGCTCAACCACCGGGGTTTGAAAATCATGATTACCCAAATCATGTATTTAAACTCAAAAAGGCTCTTTATGGACTTAAACAAGCTCCTAGGGCATGGTATGAAAGATTAAGTAACTTCCTACTTGAAAAAGAGTTTTCAAGAGGAAAAGTCGACACTACTCTTTTTATTAAAGAAGAAGAAAACCATCAATTGCTTGTTCAAATTTATGTGGATGATATTATATTTGGTGCTACTAATGATTCTCTGTGTGAGCATTTTGCTAAATTTATGGAAGGAGAATTTGAGATGAGCATGATGGGTGAACTAAATTACTTCCTTGGACTTCAAATCAAGAAAACTCAAGATGGAGTATACATATCTCAAACAAAGTACACAAAGGATTTACTCAAGAAATACAAGTTTGAGGATGGAAGGAGTGTAAGCACACCGATGAGCTCAAGTACAAAGCTTGACAAAGATGAAAAAGGAAAGCCAGTTGAGTTAACCAAATATAGGGGTATGATGGGTAGTTTACTTTATTTGACTGCTATTTAGACCGTATATTTTGCATGCTGTGTGTCTATGTGCTAGATTTCAATGTATGCCTAAGGAATCGCATCTAGTTGCCATTAAACGTATCTTCAGGTATTTGAAAGGAACCTTGAACTTTGGGTTGTTTTATTCCAAAAATGGTTGGTTTGATTTAAGATGGTATAGTGACTCCGACTACACCGGAAACCTAGTCGATAGAAAAAGCACATCCATGACATGCCAATTCCTTAGAGATTGCTTAGTGTCTTGGTTCTCTAAGAAACAAAATAGTATGTCACTTTCAACGCCGGAATCCGAATATGTATTGGCCGCTTCATGTTGTGCCCAACTACTTTAGATGATAAACACCTTAAATGATTACAATATTAAGTTTGACAAAGTCCCAATCTTATGCGATAACACTTCAGCCATAAGTATTGCACAAAACCGATACACCATAGTAGGACCAAACATAATGAAGTGAGGCATCACTTTATATGGGATTGTATTAAAAAAGGATTGGTATGCGTTGAATTTGTTCCAACCAATGACCAACTAGAGAATATATTACCAAATCCCTTCCTACTGAGACATTCGAGTCCATTAGAACAAGATTAGGGATGATAAACAATGTTTAGGAGGTTAAAATTACAAATTTCAAAAAGAAGCAGACATGGTTCGATCCATGTACTAAAATGAGAGATCCTTGTACGTCGATCTCCAATGTCGATCGATCGATGTACGTCGATCAATCGACGTCATCGATTTCTGCACTTTTAATTTCAGTCAGAAACGCGTTTTTTTCATTTCCCATCTACAAAAATCGATCGAAGCCTTCTCAGGTCTCAGCGCCTTCTTCTCCAAAATTCATACCATCTCAGGTTCTCGCTATACAACCCAAAATTCACCCTATCTACACTTGATTATTGCTTTCCATTATCAAATCTCACTATTCTTTTCTAGAAAATCATCCCTCTCAAGCCCTAATTGTCTTCAAAATGTCAACAAGAAGCAAAAAACACCACAAAAAGGGCAAGAGCCACTAGAAGTGAAGAAGAAGGTTCAAGCAATCCTTCCCATGGACAATCTTCTCAAACATAAATAAGAACTATACCTAGGAGGAAACAAACCATGGATTTTAGTCAAGCCAATGTGTTGGCTGACCTCCGGAGTGGATTAACCTTTGCAACTTCCCTTGGATCATGACTAAGGAAGCTAAGAATGCTTTGAAGGAACCATACCCACCCGAAAATGTGAGGTACATTACTAGACATTCTCAAATGTTATATGATAAGTGGGATAAAGAAGAACGGGCAACCATTCCACTCAAATTGCATCGAATCAATGACATTGTAAGCAATAATGAGTTAAGTCCTAACACTGAATGATTGGATGTCCAACAAATGGAGGAGTATTTGGATTGAAAGAGAGATGGACAAAATGTCCACTAGTTATACTAGGCTTTTCTATGCAAATTTATGGGTTCAATATAGTAATGATCTCCCTTTAGCCTTGCACACCATCATTGATGACACTCACATTGAATGGGATGTTGGAAACATTTGTGAGTTGATTGGAGTACCAAACAAAGGGTTTTTTGAGTTTGATGTGTGGAAGTGAGATACAGAACGATGGAAAGTCACTGAAGATAAAGTGAAAACGTTTTTAGGTTATCACCCAACCAAGAACACTAATGATATGCCCTTAGTATACCGAACTCTCCTTGACATAGTTACTTTTTGTATCAATGGCATGTGTGCTAAAGGGCCTAGCAACTTGGACTTCTATATTGCCTACCACATAGCCAACCGTGAGAAAGTAAACTTTGGAGGGCCTTTTATGATAAACGTAATTGAGGCCGCAATGAAGCAAAATAAAGCTCTCCCTTATAGTAATCTCATCTATCAGATGCTTGTGAAGTCGGGGGTATATGTAGACGACACGGATCTTCACCAAATCACACATAAGGATTTTTATGATAAGGTCAACATCCAACAAGTGCTAAAGGCTAGGAAAAAAAGCTATGAAAGGCTGGGCACAAGAAGAAGAAGCGGGTGAAGACGTGGGTGCTCTGGAAGAGGCACAAATTCCAATGCTCGACACTCAAGAAGAACCTAGCGGCTTGAGCTCAAATGTTCCGGAACTTCAAGCTCAAGTTACTAGCCTTCAACAAGAGGTGGGTGAACTACGAGAAAAAGTGGCAATGCACGAGTCAAGATTTTCCAAGCTCAAGGCAAAGATGAAGGCGTGCATCTCCGAAATTACTTTTTCATCCGATGAAGCCCAGGCCTCTTCTTTATCGTTCATTCCCCAGTTATCCCTAATTCTTATATTCTATCTTAGATATTTATCGGCTTATGTATTTGCTAAAAATTGTTATGGTTTCAAGTTTTAGTGACTTCATATGTTTCTCTTCGACCATTGTTTTTGATGCTTTCAAAAAAGGGGAGAAAGATTGATGGAGTGTATTGCTTGCTTGCTTGCTTGATATGAATCTTGAAGGAAAAGTTTGCTTAAGTGTATTGCTTGCTTGTTTGATATGAATCTTGAAGGAAAAGTTTGCTTAAGTGTATTGTTTGCTTGCTTGATATGAATCTTTGATGGATTTGATATTAATCTTGATATTAAATGGCTAAAAGTTTGCTTAAGTGTATTGCTTGCTTGCTTGATATGAATTTTTGATGGCTTTAATATTAATCTTGATATTGAATGGCTAGTGAAAAAAAAAGAAAAATTGGCAAATTGATGTATGTTTGATTGAGGGGGAGTCTTTTGGTGCATAATTGATGAGGGAGAGCATTTTGATATTTTCGGCATATTCATTAGTCTTGGGAAGATTATTAAGGAAAAGTTTTGAATATGTTAACTTGTGGGAAAGTATAAAATGCATATACTAAGGGAGAGATTGAAAATTTCAAGATTGAAACGTTTAACTAATTCAAATGTAAATATTCAAGCAAAAACATATTTTAAAAATCTTATTTTTTGAAATCATCAAAAAGGAGGAGATTGTTGGGATATGAAATGTTTTGATAATGTTAAAAGATGTTTTGAATGAGTTAAAATGGAAATTCACACTTAGAGTTTGAAGCAAAATGAGAAAAAAACACTGTTAGACATCAATCTCTCATATGGATCGATTGATGTGTACATCAGTCTCTCAGGAAAAGATATGGATCGATCTATGTTGAGGTTGTACAAGTTGGAACATTCTGCCTGACGTCGATCTCTCAACCAGAAGGACATCGATCTATCGATGTCACGTAAGTCTCTTATGGAGAGACGTCGATCAAGTTTGGAACTTTCTGTCGAACGTCGATCTCTCAGCCAGAAGGACATTGATCGATCGATGTTACGTGAGTCTCTCACGGAGAGACGTTGATCAATCAATGTCAGACAGTTTTCAAAACAGAAAGTTTCTGGAAGAAATCAGTCTCTCATAGGAGAGACATCGATCGATCGATATACTGCAGTTTCAAAACTGCAAAACTTTCTGAAGGACATCGATCTCTCAGCACAGACACATGGATCGATCGATGTCCCACAGAATTCATACTTTTATGACCGTTGGAACAAAATCTAATGGAGATTATGGTGTTTTCTCTTTCCAATCTTGCTCAAATTTCTTATGGACTTTACTCCAACATAATACATGCTTTCTTGATTATTTTATCCATGTCTAAGATTCTCTAGGGTGTCTATTGAGGATCAAATCACTCCATAGGGTGGGTAAAGGCTATTTTCAATTTTTCATGACTTGGGAATTGACTTGAAGACATGGTGAAGGCTCCAAAACATGGTGAATTCCTCCTACAAATGGATGAATCTTAGATGAGGCAAAAACACACTTTCACCATCATCAAGCTTCATTCTTCATTGTTGTATATTTCTCTCATATATGTAAAAAAGCTTAAAGCTTGTTAAGCCTTTCTTTGTTCTTCATTGTTGTATATTGAGAGATAGTGAGTGTAATGCAAGAGGAACCATAAATATTTGATCTCTTGCTTGTGTTTAGAATAGTGAGAAAATGTGATTCCTACTACTTCCTTCAACCCACTATGAGAAAGTTCTTGAAGAGAACTTTGTTGAAGTTGTGAGATAGCAAGAAGTTGTTCTCGCTTAGAGCTGTAGTTGTTGTAATTGCACAAGGGTATTTTGTGCAAGAAGTTGTTGTGGTTGCTTACACTATGGTGTTAGTGTAAATATTGTTGTGGTTGTTCTGATTAGCTTTAATGAAAAGAGTAGTTGTTGAAAATCCACTTTGGGAACAAAGAGGTAGTGGAGTAGAATCATTTACGATTCAAACCACTCTATATCCGGTGTACTCATTTATTGTCTCTCATCTCCCATTCTTGCTTTGATTTTGAATTCTATTTGAGTTGAGCCACACAAGAAAATTCCACAAATTTGTCCAACATTCTATTCACCCCTCCTCTATAGTGTGTTACGGATCTAACATATATGTTAGAATATATGTTTGTTAAGTGGCTAAGATAGGATATCGGTTATGATGTAATGTAAATGGTAGAATACACAACATTAATTAAGGGAATATCCTATGAATTCATAGGATCTCCGTAGATAGGATAGAATCAAGGGAGTTACGATGTAGATACTCAATCCCTACAATCAAGGGATTTGATATTGTCTAGGTTGATGTATTTATACCAGCGTTACAGAAATATTATCTATTATTGATAAACTATGGTTCAACATGACAATAGGGGCATGACTGTGGTCAAAAGTTTAGTCAGTGGAGGTAGGTGTGTGTGTATATATATAAAGTGAAAGAATCCTTACACTTGTAATAACGAACTGAAAATCTTTTATTTCTGGAGTTTCAACTCGAACCACTTTAAATACCTCGTTTGCTGGTTGATAGTATTCTTTCCATTCCAAAAATATTTTTTTAGTTTTTATTTTTAATTTATCTCTAAAATATTGTCTAAGTTCTAAAAATAGAAATATATTAGTGATCAAATTTTTTTACTATATTTTTGAATCAACACTTAAAAAGTTTCTCTAATTTGCATAGTTAACTTAGTAAAGAGAGAATATGAATAAAAAAAATAGATTGATTTTCTTAAATTAGGTTCAAGTCAGAAAATATTTTTGGCATAAAAAGAGTACAATTTTGGTGTTTTAGCACTGACCATAGTAATTCTTAGATTCCCAGAAAACGTCTGTTAATTCCACAAACTTACTTGGGAGACAAAATATTTAACTATAGATTAATTCAAAACGGCGAGGAGAATACTACGTGGGAGATTCCAATCCACTAAATGATGAATGAGGAAGTTTTCCATTTGTAGCTAAAGTCCTAAAGGCCCAGAAAACCTTGTAAAGTAGACATAAGTGGTAACCTACCTACCCCTCAATAATGAATGCATGTGTGGGAAAGTGTTGAATGTTGTGAAATTCTCTTTATAGCATATCAACCAACATCTGGGTCTCGCTTTCAGGGTGCATGCATATGCCACCTTTTTCTACCATGAAAATGCTGGACCGTTTTATTTATTTATTTATTTATTGTTTAATAAGTTCGGCACACTTCCATTAACCAATTTAGCGTGTTTTAATAAACCCAACATTTAGACGGATCTTTGGCAATAACTGTTTCATAAAATCTAGACTCATCCTCATGGTGCTATTGCTTAGAATGCATAAATAAAAATTCATAGTTCAACCATTTTTCCATTCATTTATTGATTTTTTCTTACCTTAAACCATAAAAACGAGGGATTCTTTAGTAACAGTGAACGTCGCGTCAAAAGCTCAGAAATGTAAATTGGATTGCTGGTAACGTCATTTTATGAACACATGCCCCTTTCTATGGTTAGGATCAATATAAGTTTTAGGAAAAAGACTTGCAAGAGAATTCTTTTATTTGAAATTATATGTGACGTTTATCTTTATCTCTTATATAGGTTTC
Organism: Eustoma russellianum; assembly: GCA_036186865.1. Lineage (NCBI taxonomy): Eukaryota > Viridiplantae > Streptophyta > Magnoliopsida > Gentianales > Gentianaceae > Eustoma > Eustoma russellianum. Next base: position 34,575,769 of record AP025044.1, read on the forward strand.
TTAATTGCACTCAATGTCTAATTTTCTTATAGTTGCATCGTACCATTCTTTTATTTGAAATTATATGTGGTTTTTGAGCCGACCGGACGAAGGCTTTTCTACAAAAATCTCGTGTTCTTCTGATGGTGTTATTTGTTTTGTCGTTTGTTTATTCCTTGAGTGTTTTTGTATCATATATCTGCTTTACTTCAATCACATCCATCAATCGGGGAGAATGAGGGAGTCAAAAGAGAAAAAAGGCTACTTCATCGAACTCCAACGCCCTCCTAGCATCTGTTGGATCTTCCATCCTGGTCGCCTCATCTAGATGGATTTCTTGGAAAAACGCTGATGAAAAGAAAATGCATGTGGATTTTTTACAATATCAGGAACAATGACTTCTGAAGTGAAAGGGAAGTCCTCTTTGCAAAGGCTTCAAAAGATTCTGAGTCCCTCTTCGTCTTACTTTTCTTTCTATCATCACCATCAAGGCTACATCATGCCCAATATTGTTGGAATATGTTAAGTTTTGATTATTTGCACAATTGACACTTCGAACGCCTCAAGAGGCACCTTATGTGAAGTGTTTGTAAAACAGAACACTTCGAACGCCTCAAGAGGCACCTTATGTGAAGTGTCTGTAAAACAGAACACTTCGAATGCCTTAAGAGGCGCCTTATGTTAAGTGTGTGTTAAACACTATAGAACACTTCGAACGCCCCAAGAGGCACCTTATGTGAAGTGTCTGTGAAACAGAACACTTCGAACGCCTACATAATGTAGAAGTAAGAGGGTTTGAGTGATTTCAAAATAAGAAATTTGAATGCATATATATATATATATATATATATATATATGTATATATATATATATATATATAAACGTGTATAAGTGTGTACATGTATGCATGATAACTTGCCATTACTTGCCTTATTTAGCTTATATATTATGTTGCCGTACTAACGAGCCATGAAGCATTAAAGCTTACATCATATGGCGAACATTTGTTGAGTTTATACTATTTTCAGGTGCCACCATTAATTAACTAAAGTAGTTCATTAAGTGAAGTGCTTAGTTTAATAAACTAAGTAGTTCATTAAAGGAAGATTCATTTGGAAAAGGCACAAAGGCAACAAGGCCAAAGAAGGAAAGTTCTCTCCTCCTCCCCATCTTATTAAACACGCCACATTTATATATATACACTATATATTTTCAGATTTTTTAAATAAAGGCACATACACATGTATTCCAACGTACTACCGACACGTTATATATTTTACGTACGTACGTTAACGTCACACAACTATACTTAACTCATATTTATAAGTATATTCAGGTCTTATATCATATGATATAAGATATGGTGATGACAAATTAAAAACGACACGATAAAAGGTTCCAAACCGAAATTTGTCATATCGGGCGAATACCGAAACTTCGCCAACGTGTCACGTACTTGCCATAAATAAATGGCCAGCCCATATACATCAAAAATTGATGATAATTTCGTGATATACATGATATATTCAGCCAAAAATACTTTCCATGTTGGCACACACAAATTACTCCACATTTAGGCCAAAATGTGAAGATTCCAATTTTAATTTTGTCACATGTTAAAGGTACCACTTTAAACCAGCCAAGTGCTGAGATTTAAAGTATATATTATATATATTATGTATAACATAATATATATAACATGTGCAAAAAGTGGAATTTAAATTAGAGAAAAATCGGGTAATCGATAAATATCGAAAATTCGGTTTTCTACGCACATAACATGGAACGTTTTTCTTGAACATCATGTGACACGTATCTAGACACTTTTTACATATGATATACATCTTAAAGTGTTCTAGAAAATTAAATTAAGGGCTGATTGGAATATAACATGTGTGTATTATTAAATGTGCACTATTTTACAAAGTTAGCAAAAATAAATTTCAGCACATGTACATACACATTCCAACGTTACATACAGCTGAGATGGAGCACATGTGGAGCCTTGTTGGCATATTGATTGGTCAAGGATCAATCATACAATGTTGATGAATCAAAGAAAGAAGCTACAAAAGGTAAGTATTCAACATATACCTCTCTTATGTCACATGCTGAAAATTTCAGCATACTACACACATGTGGCCGATTTTTTATCATTAAGGGTGACATATTTTGTCATCTTTTAATAAAGGATTAATTGAAGATGTTATGGAAATGATTTAAATATTATGTAAGGTAATTAAGTGTGATATTCTACATATCACACATGCTGAAATTTTTCAGCATGTGTGAAGGTTATGGTGGCCGAATTCTTCACCCATTTTGTGTCCAAGTTCATTCATCAATTGATAGCAAGACTTACCATATATGGTTGATTCATTTTTATGATAAAAATTCAAAGAAAAATGGTAAATAATCTGAATTTTATTTCATAATTCACATGCTGAAAAATTCAGCATGGCAAGGTGATAATGGCCGATTTTTTGCTTTGAAAAAGGAGAGATTTCTTGTCTTGCAATTTATGATGGAATTTGTGATTTATGGTATGAATAAATGGTTGATTTTTTTTGGCAAATTTTAAGTGATTATTTCAGATTTTCCAAGTCATCAAATGATGACAACATTGAACCAATAAAGAGGTGCCAAGTAAGCAAAGACTAAATGATGGTCCAATAGAATGATGCCAAGTAAGCAAAGCATTGTCACCATGATGTCTTACACTCTCTCAAGCACTTAAAAGGAAATTTTCAAGAGGGGGACATGGCAAGAAGGGGATGGCTGGAATTCTATAAGGAAGGAAGAGGAGAGCAAACAATTACAAGAACAAGAATTGCATTCTAAAGTGATCAAATTGCCAAGCTCTTCTTCTCCTACATTTTCTTTCTTTCTCTTTCTTGTAAAAAGACTATTGTTCTTTATATCTTTCAATCTTGAATAGGCTTCATATAAACCACCATTCATTCATCTTTGTAAAAGATTGATCAAGGTGTGATCAATCTTCATTCTAGCAAGGTGGTGGTGTTCGTGCAAATTGTACTAGCAATACAAGGTTTGTAAAGGGTTGGAGTTAAGGTGTAACTCTATCAACCCTGTGGTAAGGTGTGTTGTGTGTGTGAATAGTGTGAACCAAGGAAGGTTTTCCTTGAAGACTGGAGTAGGTTGTTTATAACCGAACCAGTATAAAATTCTCGGTGCAATTTACTTTCAGCATTTACTTTTCAGTTTCTGCATTGTTTATCCGTTTTGTTCACGTTCGTAAAAATAGTAAACGATTTCCAAAAATTATAAAAATTTTCAGAAACATACTAGCACGTTCTAGGGTTAATTTGGCACAAGTTTCAACCCTTTTGGACAAGTATAAGTCAATCAAACATCAAAAGTTCTGAGACTAGTGCAGTCTGATTTTCAGACTTGCAAAGGTTGAGACTTTGGTTGTATTTGACCTACTTCACAAAAGAATTTTACAAAACTGTTTCAACCCATTTAAATATAGTGTGTGAGGAGTTATTGGTCAAATTTTCAGATCATTTGGACGTTCACACAAATAGGAATTAATTTTTCAAAACCATATACCGTTTCTGGCAGATTTGCACAATCTGAGTACCAACGGTTTTTGAAGGGGTTAAAGGTTGAATTGTAATTTGAAATTTTTAGGGGACCCTCATAACATCTGAGTCTAAGTTCTCTCAAAATTTCATAATTTTTGGAGACCTCTAACCTAGTTTTAAAAACGTTTTAAACTGGTCCTGAAAACAGAATCTGTTTTCAGAACTTGAATTGGTTAGGTTTAAAGAAATTTTAAAAACCATATTTTCCGCACCATCTATTCAACCCCTCCCTTCTAGTGGTGCCTTGCAGATCCTACAAGTGGTATCAGAGCGCAGGAATACTCACTAAAAGGAATCCAACGATTCAGTGAGATGGCATCCACAAATCTCAAAACCGAACAAGAAGGTATGTCGAGCCAAAGGCCTCCACTTTTTGACGGTGAGTCCTTTATTCAATGGAAACTTAGGATGAAACTTTTTCTTATGGCTATAGATATAGATCTTTGGTCAATAATTGAAGATGGTCCATATGTCCCATCTAATGTATCCACTGTAGACGGAGTTACTTTAGAAGTTATTAAAACTAGACAAGAATATACGAGTGATGATAAAAAGAAACTTAGTATGAATGCTAGGGCTATGCAATTGCTTTTAAACGGATTAAGTAAAAGTGAGTCTAGTTATGTGTCAAATTGTTCGAGTGCACAAGAAATGTGGAGAATTCTAGAAATGAAACACGAAGGCACGAGTCAAGTAAAAGAGTCAAAAATTAATATGCTCATGTCTACTCTTGAGTCTTTTAAATTGTTGCCTAATGAGTCGATTGTAGATATGGATCTTCGTTTAACTAACATCTATAACTCTCTTGAGTCTCTTGGTAAGGCTTTTACTACGCAGGAAAAGGTACAGAAAGTCCTACGAAGCCTTCCTTCGGAATGGGACCCTAAAGTGACTGCTATAGAAGAAAGCAAGGAAACCAAATCAATAAAGATGGAAGAACTAATTGGGTCACTCAAAGTTTATGAAAACAAACTTACTATTCGGAAATCGGAATCATCTAAACAAGGTAAAACAATTGCTTTTAAATCAAATGAATACGTCTCCCCTCCCTCCGATCACGTAGATGATAGTGATTCCGAATCGGATAATGATGATTTAATCCTATTGGCTAAAGGACTAAGAAGATTCATGAGAAAGTCATTTAGAAATAAAAACAAGGGCACTACATCTAAGAGAAATAAAAACAAGTCAAATGATAAGGACATTAAATGTTATGAATGTGGCAAACTCGGACACTTATCATATGACTGCCCAAACAAAGAAAAGCAAACTAATAAGTACCCTGACAAGGAGCGGAACAAAAATAGACTCGTCTCAGATCCTAAACAAAGGAAACGTGCACTAAAGGCCTCCACATGGAGTGACTCATCAGATTCTGAAACTGAGACCAAAGAGGAGACCGCTCAAGTTTGCTTTGCTTCAAAGGCATCTAATGAGGTATCATCTGATTCTGACTCTGACTCTGAACCTTCTTATGATGATCTTTTTAGTCAGTATCTTGAATTGCATAAATTTACTAAGACTCTCGCTAAAGAAAAGAAACGTTTAATTGAAGACAAGAAACTGTTAGAATCTTCTAACGAGAATCTTGTCGCTCAATTAAGCGATTCAAAGAAAGAGTCTTCATGTGTCATTACTGCATTGAAAACCGAGATCTCATTATTAACTTCTCAAAATAATGAAATGAAATCCGAGATTTCAAATTTGAAATCAAGGAATACCGATTTATTGAAAATGATGAAACAATTTGATACAGGGTCAAACATGCTGCATCGCATCATATTATCGCAAAAGCATGACAGTGACAAAACTGGATTGGGATACGTTGATACTAACGAAGTATCAACCAAACCAACCAAGTTTGTTGTGTCTAAGAAAGTAGACACCCCTAAGCCTCAATTGGCGTCTAAGATGACGCAAAAAGCGCCCCCTTCCACACGCCCCACTCCCTCATATCCTGTGAAATATAACGTTGTACCATATAGATATGAGAAGAAAAGAACAATGCATACACGAAATACATATCATCCACACACTACGCACACACACACACGGACATATCAAAAGCGTCCTTCATTCAATGAGTATAGAGGAGTCCTTTGGCAAAGACCCAAAGTACATGCACCACATGTATATTATATCGCGCCTTCATCTACATTCTTGCCATTTGATAGACCGAGAAGGATCACCCAAGTATGGGTACCAAAAGGTACCTTTACCAAAAGGTGATTAACTAACTCGAAATGACCCAAAATTAAAAGGGTACCTAAATCACCTTTTCACATTGCAAGGAGACCACACATCGAAAGACACATCAATAAAGTGGTTCCTTGACAGTGGTTGCTCGAGGCACATGACGGGTGACCCGAGCCTGTTCTCCAAATTAAAGAAGGTCACAAAAGGCGGATCCGTGACCTTTGGAGACAACAATGAGGGCAAGATCATTGGAAAAGGTACGATTGGCAATCCGAGTACACTACAAATCTCCAACGTATTTTTGGTAAGCAACTTATCTTACAATCTTCTTAGTATTTCTCAATTTGTTGACAATGGTTTCAATGTGTGCTTTACTCATCCTTATTGCAACATAATAGATAAAAATGGAGAAACCGTTTTAAAAGGAAAACAAGAAGGCAATATTTTTACGCTATCTATGGATGATGTAGTAGACGCTAAAGTTAAGTGTTTTATGTCAAATGAACCCAATGTGAATTTATGGCATAGACGTTTAGGACATATAGGTATTTCCACACTAGTAAAATTGCAACGAAAGAACCTAGTACGGGGATTGCCTACGCTTGATTTAGACAACTTTCAGTTGTGTGAATCTTGCATAAAAGGCAAACAAACACGTGAGTCACTTAAGCCGAAAAATGAAATAAGCACGACTAGAATACTAGAACTATTACATATCGATTTGTTTGGTCCTAGTCGTACTACAAGCCTTGGTGGGCGTCACTATGCATGCGTAATTGTTGATGACTTTTCTCGTTACACTTGGACTTTATTTCTTGCACATAAGGATGATAGCGCCGTAGAAATTGCTAAATTAATCAAACAACTTGAAAATCAATACGGTGTAAATGTGAAAAGAATAAGAAGCGATAGAGGCGGTGAGTTTAAAAATAAAGAGATGATTTCGTTTTGTGAAGAAAAAGGAATTAAACATGAGTTTTCGCCACCTAGAACTCCACAATTAAATGGAGTAGTAGAAAGAAAGAATCGCACACTACAAGAAATCGCTAGAACCATGCTTTGCGAAAATAAATTGCCTAGATTTCTGTGGGCTGAAGCCGTAAATTGTGCATGCTATATTGTAAATCGCCTATCTATAAGAAAGAAAATAAACAAGACGCCTTACGAAATTTTGAATGATCGCATGCCTAAGATTGATTATTTTCGTGTGTTTGGATGCAAATGCTTTGTCTTTAATACAAAAGATAATTTAGATAAATTTGAATCCAAATCAATTGAGTGCATTTTTGTTGGGTATTCCATAAATTCAAAAGCATATAGATGTTATGATCCTCTCACTAGACAAATCATAGAATCTATTCATGTTAAATTCAATGAATTTGGAGATATTGATAAAGATAAGGAATATGACGATGATTTTGAATTGAAACCCGTTTTGGATGAAGATAATGATTCTTTTGATATGCATGAGATGAATGAGACACTAGAAATGCATGATCATATAGAGATGCATGATAACTTAGAAAATCATCAACCAAGATGGCATAGAGATCACCCACATGATCTCATCATAGGCGACATCACTCACGGTGTGCGACGACGTAGAAGAATCACTTCGGATGAAATAAATGAATTTCATGCTATGATTTCTGAAATTGAGCCCAAAAATGTGCATGATGCTTTGAGTGATTCATCTTGGATTGATGCTATGCATGACGAACTTAATCAATTCGTTAGAAATGATGTATGGGATTTAGTGCCACGACCACAAGATAAGACAATAATAGGCACAAAGTGGGTATTTAGGAACAAAATGAATGAAGAAGGAAAGGTCGTTAGAAATAAAGCAAGACTCGTAGCTCAAGGATATAATCAAGAAGAAGGAATAGACTACTATGAAACATTTGCACACGTAGCACGTTTAGAAGCTATACGACTATTACTTGCTATTGCTTGCATGAAAGAATTTAAATTGTATCAAATGGACGTCAAAAGTGCTTTTCTAAACGGATTCATACAAGAAGAAGTATACGTGAAGCAACCACCCGGTTTTGAAGATTTGAAACATCCAGATCACGTGTACAAACTAAAGAAGGCACTATATGGCCTAAAGCAAGCGCCAAGAGCATGGTATGATCGTTTTGCTACTTTCCTTTTAGAAAATAATTTTAAACGTGGTACTATAGATAGTACACTATTTTTGAAACAAGAAAAATCAGATTTACTTATTATTCAAATCTACGTAGATGACATTATTTTCGGTTCTACCTCACATAGACTCGTTAAAGATTTTGAAAATTGTATGAAAGCTGAATTTGAAATGTCTATGGTTGGTGAACTTAATTATTTTCTTGGCTTGAAGATTAAGCAAACGAGTAAAGGAATTCATATAAGTCAAGCTAAGTATGTAAATGACATGATCAAGAAGTTCAATTTTGAAAATTTGAAACCATCTCCCACGCCTATGAGTGTCACTACTAAATTAGACAAAGACGAACATGGCAAAGACGTTGATAATGGATTATATCGATCTATGATAGGTTCTTTACTATATTTAACTGCTAGTAGGTTTGACATCATGTTTAGCGTATGCATGTGTGCTCGTTTTCAAAGTCAACCTAAGGTGTCACACTTAAATGCGGTAAAAAGAATATTCCGTTATATTAAGCACACGCCCACCTTAGGTATTTGGTATGATAAGGATTCTACATTTGACTTACATGCTTACACTGATGCAGATTATGGTGGCTGCAAGATAGATAGAAAAAGCACGAGCGGAACTTGCCAATTTATAGGAAATTCCCTTATTTTATGGTTTTCCAAAAAGCAAGCAAGTGTTGCTTTGTCCACTACTGAGGCTGAGTATATGGCTCTTAGCCTTTGCTGCACACAGTTGTTGTGGATAAAACAACAACTTTCGGACTTTGGAATTACCGTAAATAAAATTTCTATATATTGTGACAGTATGAGTGCCATCAATTTGTCTAAGAACCCCGTGTTACACTCTAAGGCTAAGCATATAGAAGTTCGCTATCATTTTCTTCGTGATCACGTTAACAATGGTAATATTGTCATAGATCACGTACGCACAGAATCACAAGTAGCGGATATATTTACAAAGGCCTTAAATCAAGCCACATATGAATCTCTCCGTTCTAAATTAGGCATGATCCCCGTTGATGTGATTTAATGTGATATTATTTGATTTACTTTCCTTTTTGACAGGAATCTTTTGATTAACTTTCCAAAATAAAGGGGGAGAGAGAAGCATGATTTAAGGGGGAGAGAGAGACACTGATTGATCACTGATTGATCTTAATTGCATGAGAGAGACACTGATTGATCACTGATTGATCTTATTTGCATGAATCAAGGGGGAGCCGGATTTGAAATTCGAAATTCAAATTTCAAATCTGTGCATAGTTCAAGGGGGAGAGATAGCACTTAAATCATGTACACATGTTATTTTGAAAATCATCAAAAGGGGGAGATTGTAGAAGTAAGAGGGTTTAAGTGATTTCAAAATAAGAAATTTGAATGCATATATATATATATGTATATATATATATATATATATATATATATATATATATATATATATAAACGTGTATAAGTGTGTACATGTATGCATGATAACTTGCCATTACTTGCCTTATTTAGCTTATATATTATGTTGCCGTACTAACGAGCCATGAAGCATTAAAGCTTACATCATATGGCGAACATTTGTTGAGTTTATACTATTTTCAGGTGCCACCATTAATGAACTAAAGTAGTTCATTAAGTGAAGTGCTTAGTTTAATAAACTAAGTAGTTCATTAAAGGAAGATTCATTTGGAAAAGGCACAAAGGCAACAAGGCCAAGGAAGGAAAGTTCTCTCCTCCTCCCCATCTTATTAAACACGCCACATTTATATATATACACTATATATTTTCAGATTTTTTAAATAAAGGCACATACACATGTATTCCAACGTACTACCCACACGTTATATATTTTACGTACGTACGTTAACGTCACACCACTATACTTAACTCATATTTATAAGTATATTCAGGTCTTATATCATATGATATAAGATATGGTGATGACAAATTAAAAACGACACGATAAAAGGTTCTAAACCGAAATTTGTCGTATCGGGCGAATACCGAAACTTCGCCAACGTGTCACGTACTTGCCATAAATAAATGGCCAGCCCATGTACATCAAACATTGATGATAATTTCGTGATGTACATGATATATTCAGCCAAAAATACTTTCCATGTTGGCACACACAAATTACTCCACATTTAGGCCAAAATGTGAAGATTCCAATTTTAATTTTGTCACATGTTAAAGGTACCACTTTAAACCAGCCAAGTGCTGAGATTTAAAGTATATATTATATATATTATGTATAACATAATATATATAACATGTGCAAAAGTTGGAATTTAAATTAGAGAAAAATCGGGTAATCGATAAATATCGAAAATTCGGTTTTCTACGCACATAACATGGAACGTTTTTCTTGAACATCATGTGACACATATCTAGACACTTTTTACATATGATATACATCTTAAAGTGTTCTAGAAAATTAAATTAAGGGCTGATTGGAATATAACATGTGTGTATTATTAAATGTGCACTATTTTACAAAGTTAGCAAAAATAAATTTCAGCACATGTACATACACATTCCAACGTTACATACAGCTGAGATGGAGCACATGTGGAGCCTTGTTGGCATATTGATTGGTCAAGGATCAATCATACAATGTTGATGAATCAAAGAAAGAAGCTACAAAAGGTAAGTATTCAACATATACCTCTCTTATGTCACATGCTGAAAATTTCAGCATACTACACACATGTGGCCGATTTTTTGTCATTAAGGGTGACATATTTTGTCATCTTTTAATAAAGGATTAATTGAAGATGTTATGGAAATGATTTGAATATTATGTAAGGTAATTAAGTGTGATATTCTACATATTACACATGCTGAAATTTTTCAGCATGTGTGAAGGTTATGGTGGCCGAATTCTTCACCCATTTTGTGTCCAAGTTCATTCATCAATTGATAGCAAGACTTACCATATATGGTTGATTCATTTTTATGATAAAAATTCAAAGAAAAATGGTAAATAATCTGAATTTTATTTCATAATGCACATGCTGAAAAATTCAGCATGGCAAGGTGATAATGGCCGATTTTTTGCTTTGAAAAAGGAGAGATTTCTTGTCTTGCAATTTATGATGGAATTTGTGATTTATGGTATGAATAAATGGTTGATTTTTTTTTGGCAAATTTTAAGTGATTATTTCAGATTTTCCAAGTCATCAAATGATGACAACATTGAACCAATAAAGAGGTGCCAAGTAAGCAAAGACTAAATGATGGTCCAATAGAATGATGCCAAGTAAGCAAAGCATTGTCACCATGATGTCTTACACTCTCTCAAGCACTTAAAAGGAAATTTTCAAGAGGGGGAGATGGCAAGAAGGGGACGGCTGGAATTCTATAAGGAAGGAAGAGGAGAGCAAACAAATACAAGAACAAGAATTGCATTCTAAAGTGATCAAATTGCCAAGCTCTTCTTCTCCTACATTTTCTTTCTTTCTCTTTCTTGTAAAAAGCCTATTTTTCTTTATATCTTTCAATCTTGAATAGGCTTCATATAAACCACCATTCATTCATCTTTGTAAAAGATTGATCAAGGTGTGATCAATCTTCATTCTAGCAAGGTGGTGGTGTTCGTGCAAATTGTACTAGCAATACAAGGTTTGTAAAGGGTTGGAGTTAAGGTGTAACTCTATCAACCCTGTGGTAAGGTGTGTTATGTGTGTGAATAGTGTGAACCAAGGAAGGTTTTCCTTGAAGACTGGAGTAAGTTGTTTATAACCGAACCAGTATAAAATTCTCGGTGCAATTTACTTTCAGCATTTACTTTTCAGTTTCTGCATTGTTTATCCGTTTTGTTCACGTTCGTAAAAATAGTAAACGATTTCCAAAAATTATAAAAATTTTCAGAAACATACTAGCACGTTCTAGGGTTAATTTGGCACAAGTTTCAACCCTTTTGGACAAGTATAAGTCAATCAAACATCAAAAGTTCTGAGACTAGTGCAGTCTGATTTTCAGACTTGCAAAGGTTGAGACTTTGGTTGTATTTGACCTACTTCCCAAAAGAATTTTACAAAACTGTTTCAACCCATTTAAATATAGGGTGTGAGGAGTTATTGGTCAAATTTTCAGATCATTTGGACGTTCACACAAATAGGAATTAATTTTTCAAAACCATCTACCGTTTCTGGCAGATTTGCACAATCTGAGTACCAACGGTTTTTGAAGGGGTTAAAGGTTGAATTTTAATTTGAAATTTTTAGGGGACCCTCATAACATCTGAGGCTAAGTTCTCTCAAAATTTCACAATTTTTGGAGACCTCTAACCTAGTTTTAAAAACGTTTTAAAACTGGTCCTGAAAACAGAATCTGTTTTCAGAACTTGAATTGGTTAGGTTTAAAGAAATTTTAAAAACCATATTTTCCGCACCATCTATTCATCCCCCCCTTCTAGTGGTGCCTTGCAGATCCTACACATAAGACGCTTCATGTGTCTGACAAAAGTCAAAATTGAATATTTCCCTCCCAAAATGGGCAGGAATATCAAAGTAATTATTAATTGACTTTTGAGTAACAAACTCTCACTTCGAGCGAGAGTTAATGCTCAGAACAGGCGCTTCATCTCGCTTTGAGCGAGAGAATTGGCCACATTAGATGCTCCATCTCACATTGAACGGGAGTTCAATAATCACATTAGGCGCTTCAAGTTGCTACACGCTTCTTATCTTGACAATTGTGGCTTCCTTCTAACTGAAAAGCACAAGTAATATTCTTCTTGCGCACTACTATCTTTTCTCTTTGAGCTTACAAGAAGAAGTTTCTTCAAGAAGTTTGACTTCGTCCAAGAGAAGATCTTCATAGAAGGAGACACATCATCAAAGGAAACAAAACTCATCTTTCTTCCCTGGAAACATGATAAACAGTTAGTTATGAATAAAACAGGGAGCTTCATCATTTTTGAAGAACAGCTTTCCAACCTACAAGCTCTCAAGTTATCTCTAGCTTTTACTCTCAAAATACTTGTATCATTGTTTTATGTACATTATTTGTGACGGTGTGATTTATAAGAGAAGAAGAGTCTTCTTTTTAAGTGAGCATTGTGTGGAGCAAGGTGTAGATTGTTAGTCAAGAAGCAAGAATGTTTGAAGAAATCCAAGCCATGAAGTGTTAGTTGATGGTGTATAGGTGCACCATACTCCCAACCAGAATTCTTTGAAGAGCAAAAAAGTTCTTTGGAGGCTAAGCTTCAGAGAAGTTGGATTTTCTTGTTTCAAAGTCTAGGTGTGTTACCTAGTTCACCTATTTGTAATTTTATCTTTGATTGTTGTTTCCCTCCAAGTGAAATAACAATCTCCTTGCTCAAAAATCCTTCTTGTGAAGAGCAAGAAGGTAGAGGAGTAGAGTCTTTGACTTAAAACTCTATAAATTTGGTGTTCTTTACATTCTTGCAAGTTATTCTATTTCAAAGAATATACCCAAGTATTGGTTTGACCTCATCATTGAAAAAGATTCGAGAATTTGTCATATTTGATGAACACATTATTCAACCCCTCTTCTAATGTGTTTTAAAGGACCTAACAAATATTCCTATGAGTATTTTGAAAATACATTATATGTTAACTTTATCTTTTTGCCCTGCACATTTTAGTTAGAGATGGCAGGTTGCAAGTTTCGTCAAGATATGTTTCACATAGCCCTATCATTTTTGATGGCAAAGTGGTCGCCTTCCTCGAGTTCCATGTAAAGAAATATTTGGTAATTGAAATCTGGTTTTTCTTCTACTCCATTACGTCTATTTATAATGTTACAAATTGGTCATGTGCAGAAATAGATAAAGCGTACAATTATGACTAATCTAATCATTATGCTGATAGCTATCTTCTATGATATCGTTATTGTTATGTCCCAAAATTTTGTTACGTTGGAACGTGTTTCAATATCACATTTAGTGAAGTTTAAAACATGATCGAGTATTAAAGCATTCGATATATCGATATACGACTAAATTTAGTAACAGACATTTCACGACTACATGATAAAATTAAAATAAGACAAGTAGGTAATAACTTAAGTCACTAAAATAAATTAAATCAAAAGAAAAAGACATGACACAAGAACTTTGGACTACTTAAATAAAAGGAAAAATAAATTAAGACCTAGGAAGACATTTTGTAAAATAAAAAAATAATATACATATATACGTTATACATGGTCGACCACCAGTCGGAAGAAAAGGAAAAAGAAATTTTTGTTAAACTAATGCCCCAACAAAATGGCAAGTGTAAAATATTGTGTAAGAATCAAATGATGAAATTTTGTCCTATTCTAAGCACCTCAATCCTCCATTAGGCAGGCCACCCCAAGAAAGAAGGAAGAAAACATTTTTTTAACCCACAAGAAGCAATTATTTGTCTACCAAAAATCTTCCCTTCTCTTACACCATTCTTACATTTTCAACCAACCAAAACAACTCTCCTTCCCTCTCAATATGGCCGGCCATCCTAAGTCAACAAAAGGGAAGGATTTTCTTTTCAAACGCTTCATCCCCTTACACTTGCAAGACATGAATCCATCATGTATTCTTTGAAATGCTTCGAAGACCTCATGATGGTCTTCATCCACCCCATTCAAGCTCT
>AP025044.1:34595110-34608035 GCA_036186865.1 Eustoma russellianum
AGAAGGGAAGCTTTTTGGTAGAAAAATGATTGCTTCTTATAGGTTAAAAACAAAAATATTTTCTTCCTTTTTGTTTGGGGTGGCCAGCCTAATGGAGGATTGGGGTGGTTAGAATAGGACAAAATTTCATCATTTGATTCTTATATAATTTTCTACGCTTGAAATTTTGTTGTGGTATTAATCTAACCAAAATTTCTTCTTCCTTTTCTTCCTATGGTGGACGGCCATATTTGTAGAGAAAAAGGGGTTTGAGTGATTTCAAAATGCATGATTTAAATAAAGGGTTTGAGTGATTTCAAAATGCATGATTTAAATAACGTGTTACAAAGAAATGCATGACATGACATGTTCTTGCATAAAACTTGTCTTATATAGTTCATACATAATGTTGTCATACTAACGAGCCATGAAGCTTTAAAGCTTACATCAAATGGCAAACATTTGTTGTGTTTGAACTATTTTCAGGTGCCACCATTAATGAACTAAACTAGTTCATCAAGTGAAGTACTTAGTTAATTAAACTAAGTAGTTCATTAAAGGAAGCCATATTTGAAAAAGGCACAAAGGCATCAAGTTGAAGAAAGGAAAGTTCCCCACTCCCTCTCCACACATACACACGCCATTTTTAAAAAAATATATATATATATATATATTCAGATTTTTTTTGAAAAAGGCACATACACATATATTCCAACGTACTACCGACACGTTATATATTTTACATACGTACGTTAACGTCACACCACTATATTTAACTCATAGTTATTCGTATATTCAGGTCTTATATCATATGATATAAGTCATGGTGATGACAAATTTATTACGACACGTTAAAAGGTTCTAAACCGAAAATTGTCGTATCGGGCGAACCCACTATTCAACCCCCCCCCCCTCTTCTAGTGGTGCCTTGCAGATCCTACAAGTGGTATCAGAGCGCAGACACACTCATAACAAGGAGATCCAACGATCTTAGTGAGATGGCAATCACTAGCGACAAAACCGAGCAAGAAGGTATGTCAAGGCAAAGGCCTCCACCCTTTGATAGTGAGGTAAATTCCGATTCTGATTCTGAGGTATCTTTTAATGATTTGTATGTTGAATATATTGAATTACATAAGTTTGCTAGAACTCTTGCAAAAGAAAAGAAACGCTTAATTGAAGACAAGAAATCGTTAGAATCCTCTAACAAAATCTTGTATGTCAATTAAACGATTCGAAAGAGGAGTCGTCAAATTTGATTGTGTCACTGAGATCTGAAATTCAATCCTTGAAATCCTAAAATACGGTAATGAAAGCCGAGATCTCAGATTTGAGATCAAGAAACGAAGATCTAGAAAAGACGGTAAAACAATTCGATAGAGGAACTTGCACGCTAGATCGTCTCATTTCTTCTAAAAACATGACAGTGATAAAACTGGATTAGGATACAGTGAGACAAACGAAGCATCATCTAAACCATCCAAGTTTGTTTTGTCTAAGAAAGTAGGCACATCAAAGGCATGCATAGCGCCTAAAGTAACGTAAAGACCCCCTCTCCCCTCATCTCGTCATATCTCTTCCTCATATCATACGAAGTATAATTATGTGCCGTATAAATATGAGAAGAATACTAGTACACCACTCATCTCATCTCATCGTGCTCCTTATCATACAAAGAGAAATCATGTGCCATATAGAAAGCCACTGATGCATATGCGACATTTATATCATAAAAATGCATCTAGATAATTCCCCGTGCATTCAAACTAAAAACGAATACCGTACTATATGCATGATGGGATTCTCGGCCAAAGACCAAACGCATTTGCCCCTAACGTATATTATGTTGCGTTTTCATCACCTTTCTCACCTTTTGGAAGACCTAGAAAGGTCACCCAAATTTGGGTAGCAAAAGGGATACTCTCAAAGGGTTGAATAAATAACCATTAAAAACGCACCTTTGAGATTATTTAAAATGCATGATTTTTTCTTCTTTACATGCGCTTTTGATTGTCTTTCCAAAATAAAGGGAGAGAGAATGCATGATTTAAGGGGAGAGAGAAAGATCAATTGCACAAATCAAGGGGGAGAGGATTCAAAATTCAAATTTGAATTTGTGCACGGTTGGAGGGGAGCGATAATATTTAAATCATGAATGTAGGTTATTTTGAAAATCATCAAAAGGGGGAGATTGTAGAGAAAAAGGAGTTTGAGTGATTTCAAAATGCATGATTTAAATAAAGGGTTTGAGTGATTTGAAAATGCACGATTTAAATAACGTGTTACAAAGAAATGCATGACATGACACGTTCTTGCATAAAACTTGCTTTATATAGTTAATATATAATGTTGTCGTACTAACAATCCATGAAGCTTTAAAGCTTACATCAAATGGCAAACATTTGTTTTGTTTGAACTATTTTCAGGTGCCACCATTAATGAACTAAACTAGTTCATTAAGTGAAGTACTTAGTTAATTAAACTAAGTAGTTCATTAAAGGAAGCCATATTTGGAAAAGGCACAAAGGCATCAAGTTGAAGAAAGGAAAGTTCTCCACTCCCTCTCCATACATACACACGCCATTTTTAAATAAATATGTATATATATTCAGATTTTTTTGAAAAAGGCACATATACATGTATTCCAACGTACTACCGACACATTATATATTTTACGTACGTACGTTAACGTCACACCACTATATTTAACTCATATTTATGAGTATATTCAGGTCTTATATCATATGATATAAGTCATGGTGATGACAAATTTATTACGATACGTTAAAAGGTTCTAAACCGAAAATTGTCGTATCGGGCGAACACCGAAACTTCGCCAACGTGTCACGTACTTGCCATATATAGATGGCCAGCCCCTACACTTCAAAAATGGCCACAAATTTCGTGGCTTTCATGGTATGTGCAGCCATAAAATCATTCCATGTTGGCACACACAAATCTCCCTCACTTAAGGCCAAATTGAGGAGATTCCAATTTCAATTTTATCACATGGTTAGGCGCCACTTTAATCATCCTTATGAGCTGAATATTAAAGTTTAATGTATATATTTTATGTGTAACATAATATATATAACATGTGCAAAAAGTTGGAATTTAATTAGAGAAAAATCGGATAATCGATAAACATCGAAAATTTGGTTTTCTACGTACACGACACATGGAACATTTTTGGCATGGAATATAACATGTATCTAGACACTTTTTAAATACTTCATACATTTTAAAGTGTTCTAGAAAAATCAATTAAGGGTTGATTGGAATATATCATGTGTGTATAATTAAATGTGCACTATTTTATCAAGTTTGCAAAAAATTAAAATTCAGCACATGTACCATCTTCATTTCACACGCCTATACCAGCCATGTTGAAGGATATGTGGAGCTTTGTTGGCATCTTGATTGGCCAAGAATGAAGCATACAATGTTGATGACATAAAGAAAGGAACTACAAAAGGTAACTTTTCAAATTTTGTCACAATTGTGACACATGCTTAAAATTCAGCATGTGTGTATATGGCTGGCCGAAATTCTCCCTTTAATGAGCCATATTTTTTTGTCTTGAATAATGTGGATTTATTGGAAGATCATATGGAAGTGTTTTGAATATTCTATGGAAACAAATAAAGTGATATTCTCAAATATCACTCATGCTAAAAATTTCAGCATGTGTGGATGTATGTTGGCTGATTTCTAGGCCTCATTGGTGTCTAATTTTTATTCCATAACTGATAAGAATGTCTTGTACTAAATGGTGATCGATTTCTTGTTTAATCTCAGGGATTAAATCAAAGTAAAATTGGCAATATTTTGAATAAAAGGTGAATGTTACACATGCTGAAATTTCAGCATGTGCAAAAGCTTAATGGCCGAATTCTAGATGGCATCTTGGAGTTATTTGCCTAGCTAATTATGTGGGATGATTATATGCTTTATGGAAATGATTTAATGGTTAATTGGCACATGCGTTTTGAGGTATAATTTCAGATTTATCTAGTCATCAAATGATGACAACCTTCAACCAATCAATGAGTGCCAAGTAAGCAAGAGTCTAATGATCATCAAATGAGGAGATGCCAAGTAAGCAAGGACATGTCACAATGATGCAATACACTCTTCCAAGGACTTGGAAGATAATTTTCAAGAGAAGAATAGAATCAAAGGTGGCGGCCACCAATGTTAAAAGGAAAGAAGAGAGCAAGACAAAAATAACACAAGTCTTACAAGCATACAAGGCCAAAACGTTTTCATCTCTTCTACACCTTCTTTCTTTCTTCTCTATAAAAGCCTATTGTACTCATATTCATATACTTGAATAGGCTTCATATAGACCACCACATATTCTTTTCATTGTTGTAAAAGATTGATCAAGGCGTGATCAATCTTGCACTTGCAAGGTGGTGGTGTTCGTGACAAATTGTATTCTCATACAAGGTTTGTAAAGGGTTGGAGTTGATGTGTAACTCCATCAATCCTGTGGTAAGGTGTTCTTTGTGTTGTGTGTTTAGTACTAACCGAGGAAGGTGTGCTCAAAGACTGGAGTAGGTTGTTTATAACCGAACCAGTATAAAATTCCTGGTGTTATTTACTTTCAGCACTTACTTTCAGTTTCAGCACTGTTTATTGTTTTTAATCACGTTGATAAAAAAGTAAACGAATTTAAAAAATCACGAAACTTTCCAGAGTCATAGCCTCACGTCTTAAGGTTCTTTTGGCGCAAGTTTTAACCCTTTTGGACAAGTATAAGTCATTCAAACGTCCAAAGTTCTGAGACTAGTGCAGTCTGATTTTCAGGCTTGCAAAGGTTGAGACTTTGATCATAGTTGACTAACTTCCCAAAAGAATTTTTCAAAACTGTTTCAACCCATTTAAATATAACTAATAAGGGGTCAGTCATTAAATTTTCAGAGCATTTGGAGTTAATAACAAATATGAATTAATTTTTCAAAACAGACTACCAGATCTGGCAGATTTGCGCAATCTGACAACCAACAATTTTTCAAGGGGTTAGAGGTTGAATTTTAATCTGAAATTTTTAGGAGATACTCAGAACATCTGAGGCTAAGTTCTCTCCAAATTTCAGAATTTTTGAAGACCTGCAACCCAGTTTTCAAAACATTTTAAAACTGGTCCTGAAAACAGAAACTGTTTTAAGAAGTTGAGTTCTTGGTTTAAAACTATTTTAAAAACCACATTTTCTGCACCCACTATTCAACCCCTCCCCCTTCTAGTGGTGCCTTGTAGATCCTACAATATTATCATCAATCATCCTCAATCATACGTAGTATATCCGAACAATAGCAAAAGCTATCACTAGGGTCTAGGGAGGGTAAGCGACAGACAAACAATATCTGTATCCCAAGGTATAGAGAGTTTGCTTCCAGTGAGACCCCCGGCTCTATATGTATCTGCATAAATGACAAAATAATAGGGATATGATGTGCTAGTGTATTAGTGATGAAATTCAGGAAATACAAAAAGGAGGATGCCGATATTAAAATACTCATAAACGTGTATATATACATATATTGCAAAACAACGACAAAAATATGAACAAACAAGTGCAAAGTCAACCTTAAGCGTAGATAGTATCTAAGCCCCTAATGGCCCAACAGTCTGTTTCATATAGGATTGCCGGTCGCACTGCCACCCTATAAAATTTTTCCTTTAATTTAGTTTGAAAGTTCTTGTCACATAGCACCCTTGAGGCCGCCTTCTGTTTACACCAGTCTGCTTGAACTCAGTGTGCTACATCACTATCTATGTCACCAACCTGCTGTACAAATGATCCTATGTACTTGAACTTACTTACATGTGGTACCACTTTACCCTCGATGGTGAGCTGGCTATTCTCACCAACAGCTACGCCGCTGAAGTTGTAATGCAGATATTCGGTCTTAGAATGACTAATCCTTAAGCCTTTTCTCTCTAAAACACTCTCCACTGCACTAGTCTCATACTCAGGGTATGTCTACTCTCTGCAACTAATACAATATCGTTAGCAAAAAGCATACACCACAGAATTGACTCCTGGATCGGCTTTGACAACTCGTCAAAGACAACTACGAAAAGAAATAGGCTCAACAAAGACCCTTGATGGATGCATACCTCCACCGAAAAGAAATCCGTATTCCTTACAGTCGTACAAACGGTTGTTTTTGTCCTAGCATACATATCCCTAATTATGTCTATATACTTTATAGGAACCCAGCTTGCTAGGCTATCCCATATATAATATATATATGTATATTATTATTTTTCTTATTTTCCAAAATATCTTCTGAGGTCTTAATTTATTTTTATTTTTATTTAAGTAGTCCAAAATTCTTGTGTCATGTATTGGTCTTTTGATTTAATTTATTCTAGTGAATTAAGTTGTTACCTACTAGTCTTATTTTAAATTTATCATGTAGTCATAAAATGTCCGTTACTGAATTTAGTCGTTTGTCGATATATCAATCACTTGAGCATATTTGAAACGTTGTTAAACGTGATATTGAAACATGTTCCGACATAACGAAATTTCGCGGCGTAACATTCTCCTCCTTTAAAAAGTTTCGTCCTCGAAACTTACATACCTTTAATCGAAGAGTCGAAGATACTGCTTCATCATTTCTTGCTCGGGCTCTTATGTCGCTTCACGTTTAGAATGATTATTCCATTGAATTTTCACGAACGGAATCGATCGTCTCCTTAATATCTGCTCCTCGCAATCCATAATACGTACCGGAATCTCATCGTAGGTGGCATCGTCTCGTATCACTAACGGTTGCTGCTCCAAGACATGATTTGGGTCATATACATAACGTTATAATTACGATACATGGAACACATTATATACCTGCGACAGTGTCGGAGGTAATGCTAACGGATACGTCACTGCTCCAACTCTCTCTAAGGTCTCATAAGGGTCGATAAATCGAGGGCTTAGTTTCTCTTAACTCTGAATCTCATCCCACCCTTTGTAGGCGAAACCCTCAAGCAAAAGTTTTTGACCACCTCAAACTCCACTAGTCGTATCTTAGCGTCTGCCCAGCTTTTACTGCGCTTTTGAGCTGTTTTGAATATATCTCGAATCACTTTTGACCTTTTCCAAGGTCTGCTCTACCAATTCCGGACCCATGATAGTTCTTTCTCCAACTTCATCCAAGTATAATAGAGATTGACACTTACTACCATATAGTGCTTCGAATGATGCCATACAGATAGAACTGTTGTAATTGTTTTTGTACGAGAACTATATCAACTTCGCAGACTTATCCTAATTATCTTTGAAATCCAAAGCGGAAGCACGCAACATATCCTCTAAAGTCTATGGGTTCGTTCAGATTGCCCGTCCATCTACAGATGAAAAGCGGTGCTCGTTCTGATTTCGGTACCTATAGCTAGCTGATAAGCCTTCCAAAATCGTGAAGTAAAGCGCAGATCTCAATCACATACAATGCTAACCGGCACTCCGTGTAAGCTCACAATGTCCTCCATGTATATGTTCACCAACTTCTCCTTCGATGTCTGAATCGACATAGGTAAGAAATACGCTGATTGAGTAAGTCAATCAACGATCAGCCAAATCATGTCATTTCCACCGCGAGGCTTAGGAAGTCCAGTAGCCTAATGATGTGTTTCCATTTCCATTCCAAAATCTCCAATGGCTGCAATAGACCGGCATGTCCCTGATGTTTTGCTTTAACTTGTTGGCAAAAAAGACATCTCTCCACAAACTCCGCAATCTGACGCTTCATGACATTCTACCAATAATTCCTCTTCAGATCGTGATACATCTTAGTGGCTCCCAGATGAATAGACAATCGCGAACTATGTGCCTTTTTCATAATCTGTTTTTTAAGCTCATCAACATCGGGTACGCACAATTTTCCTTGAAATTAAAGGTTGTCGTCCTCATGAATCTGTAAGTCATTTACTGGGCTCCTCTTTATTTTCCTCAAATATCTTCAGCAACTCTATATCATTTCTCTGAAAATCCTTTATTCGGTCAATCAGAGTAGAGGTGAGCACCAAGGTAGCCAGGATATTCGCAGTAGACTCAACTGCGTATAATCCGAATTTAGGTATTTCCCTTTCAAGTGGCATCTGCCGGGCATTGCTTGATTTTTGACTCAGTACGTCTGCTACTTTGTTCGCCTTAACTGGATGATAATGGATCGCTAAATCGTAGTCCTTTATCAATTCAAACCATCTTCGTTTTCTCATGTTCAACTCCTTCTGGGGGAAAAGATACTTCAAACTTTTATGATCTGTATAGACTTCACATCTTTCACCGTACGGATAATGTCTCCAGATTTTCAACCGCAAACACTACTACTGCTAACTCTAAGTCATGAGTAAGGTAATTCTGCTAATAAGGTTTCAACTTTCTTGAATCATAAGCAATTACACGATCCTTCTGCATCAATATGCAACCTAAAGGAAAAGGATTAATGCACGTATACGATATAGAGAATTTACAATATGAAGTCGTTTATTTACCGAAGCCATTCTTGGATGCATCGGTATATACTACGAACCCTTCGTCGGATACTGGTTGTGCTAAAACTCCTTCGTGTCTAAAAGGTTCCACAAGAACCTTAGCAGCTGTCCTACATGGTTAGATACGCCTTTATCGTGTTCAGGCAGTTGGTGATCAAGTGATCATTTCCCACCATCTATACACGGATTGTGAAGTTGAGATAGAAGGGCAAAAGTTTGAGGCTACCCTAATTCCGATACAGATTGGGGACTTCACATCATTCTAGGCATGAATTGTCTATTCAGAAATCATGCCTATATCGATTGATGTGGTAAGCGCGTTATGATTTAGGACCCAACCCGAGATGAAGTTGTTTTCCAGGGGAATTCTAAGTTGAGGAAGACACCATAGAATATTTATCTGACTGCAGCCCAAGCATATTGAGCACCAAAGAAGGGAGATGAATGTTCTCTTGTATATGCCCTCTGTGACGAGCAAGAGATGTCTTTGATTAATAGTATTCCAGTGGCCAGAGAATATTCGAATGTCTTTCCAGATGATTTACTAGGTTTACCTCCGGACAGAGAGATCGAGTTTGAGATAAATATCGTCCCATGAACAGAACCTATCTCAAAAGCACCATATCGGATGGCCCCAGTGGAGTTGAAATAGTTGAAGGCGCAGTTATAAGAGCTGATAGAGAAGAAGTTTATACGACCCAGCGTATCATCTTGGGGAGCCTTAGTTTTGTTCGTGAGGAAAAAGGCTGGCAATATGAGTCTGTGCATCAGTTACCGAGAACTACACAAAATCACTATCAAGAATAGATATCCACTGCCCAGGATTGAAGATTTGTTTGATCACTTGAGAGTAAGTAATTTAAATACTTAAATCACGAAAATACAATTGTTTATGAATATGAACTATAACCGTTACATACAGGATACCAAAGTGTTCATCAAGATTGATCTTCGCTCCGGACATCACCAACTGATGATTAAGGCAGAAAGTGTTGCTAAGACTATATTCCACACTCGATATGGCCATTACGAGTTCTTAGTGATTTCGTTTGGGTTAACTAACACCCCAGCAATGTTTATGGATCTGATCAATAATGTATTTCGAGAGCATCTAGACAAATTCATGGTTGTGTTCATCGATGACATTCTCATATATTCACCAGATGAAGAGATCCATGCGGAGCACTTGCGAATGCGCTGAATGTATCATAGGAGAAGCATCCTTACGCTAAGTTCAATATGTGCGAGTTTTGGCTACCCAGCGTTGCTTTCTTGGGTAATGTTTTTTTCGAGGAAGGTATATCAATCGACTTAATAAGATTGAGGCCATCACGTAGTGGCCAAGACCGACGAAAGTAATAGAGGACAGAAGTTTCTTAGGACTTGCAGGCTATTACCGAAAGTTTGTTGAGTGATTCTCCCGAATTGCAGTTCCACTGACCCGATTGATGCAGAAGAAAAGGAGGTTTCATTGAAGTTCGGATTGTGAACAAAGCTTCACTGAACTGAAGAAGAGATTGTTTTCAGCGCCAGTTTTAGCACAACCAATCATCCACGATGGATTAGGTAAACAAATAAACAACTCTACTATTGTGAATTCATTATAAAATGTACGTGTGTTAGTCCCTTTCCTATAGGTTGTATGTTGATGCAGAAAAATCGGGTAATTGCTCATGCGTCAAGACAGTTGAAACTGTATGAGCATAATTACCCTACTCACAACTTGGAATTTGCGGCAGTAGTCTTTGCATTGAAGATTTGGAGGCATTATTTGTATGGTGAGAGATGCGAGGTCTATACAGATCATAAGAGTTTGAAGTATCTTTTCACCCAGAAGGAGTTTAACATGAGACACCGGAGATGGCTTGAGCTGATAAAGGACTATGATCTTGCGATCCATTATCATCCGGGTAAGGCGAATAGGGTAACGGATGCACTGAGTAGAAAATCGAATCATGCCCAACAGATACCCCTTGAAAGGGAGATAGTAAAGTTTGAGTTAGATATGATTGATTTGACTGCGAATGTCCTGGCTATACTGATGATCACACCTAGACTATCGGATTAAGGAGGCCCAGAAAAGTGATACTGAGTTGATGAAGATAGCTAAGAATTTGAAATTACAGTCGATCAAGGATTTTTAGGTTCACGATGACAGAAGTCTATAGTTCCGCAGCAGATTGTGCGTACCTGGTATTGATAAACTTAAGAGAGAAATTATGACAGAGGCACACAGTTCTTGATTATTGATTCATCCTGGAGCTACTAAGATGTATCAGCATATGAAGAGAAATATTGGTGGAATGGGATGGAAAGGCAGATTGCGGAGTTTGTTGAGCGTTTCCCTGTGTGTCAGCAAGTAAAGCCAGAGCATAAGCGACCTCCCGGTTTATTGCAGCCTCTAGAGATTCTTGGTGGAAGTGGAAATACATCACATGGATTTTGTTACCAGACTTCCTAAGACTCGCAGTGGGAATCACACTATTTGGGTAATTGTTGATCGGCTCACTAGTCAGCGCACTTTTTGCCTATGTCGATTCAGGCGTCGATAGAGATGTTGGTGGACATATATATGGATGATATTGTGAGCTTACATGGGATGCCAGTCAGTATTGTTTCTGATAGAGATCTATGCTTCACATCGCGATTTTGGAAGGCATATCAGCAGGCTATGTGTGCCGAAATCATAATGAACACAGCTTTTCGCTGTAGACAGATGGGCAGTCGGACCAAACCATGCAGACTTTGGAGGACACATTGCATGCCTACGCGTTAGACTTCAAGGGTAACTAGAATAAGTCCGTGAAGATGATAGAGTTCTCATACAATAACAGTTACCACAATTCTATCGGTATGGCACATTTTGAGGCACTGTATGGTCGTAAGTGTCGATCCCCACTATACTAGGATGAAGTAGGGGAGAGAGCAATTATAGGTTTGGAATTGGTGGAGAACACCTTAGGTAAGGTCAAGTTGATTCGTGATCGATTGAAGACAGCCCAAGATCGCACTAAGAGTTGGACAGACTCTGAGAGGTGACTGATAGAGTTAGAGATTAGAGAAAAGGTCTACCTAAGGGTTTCTCCTACAAAGATCATGATGAGATTCAGTGTTAAAGTAAAGCTGAGCCCTCGATTTATTGGTCCATACGAGATTATGGAGAGAGTTGGAGCAGTGACATATCGGTTGTCATTACCCCCTACAGTGTCGCAGGTACATGACGTATTCCATGTATCGTAGTTGCGGTGTTATGCACATTACCCGAGCCACATTCTAGAGCAGCATCAATTGACAATTTGAGATGATGCTACGTATGAGGAGGTACCGATACATATTATGGACCGAGAGGAGCAAACATTGAGGAAAATGTCGATCCCGTTCGTAAAGGTGTAGTGCAGTAATCATTCTGAACAAAAAGCGACTCGGGAGCCGGAATAGTAGATGATGAAGCAGTAGCCTCAGCTCTTTGATTAAAGGTACGTAAATTTCGAAGACGAAACTTTTTATAAGGAGGGGGAGAATGTTACGCCCTGAATTTTTTGTTACGTCGAAACGTATTAAATATCATAATTTAGTAACATCGATATATCCTCATGTGCTAGTTCTTCGGTATATCGACAAACTAGCAAATTCAATAACGAACGCTTTCGAACATGAGATAAAACTTAAATAAGACTAGTTGGTAACAACTTAAATTATTACGCTAAATTAATTTAAAACTAAAAGACATGACACAAGAAATTAGAAACACTTAAATAAAAGAAAAAGAAAGTAGGATATAACAAGATATTTTGTGAAGAAGAAAAGAAAAATAATTATATACATATACACACAAGTATATGGCGGCATGTAGGTAGAAAAGAAGAAGGAAATTGTGGTTAGTTTAATACCCCAATAAAATACCAAGTGTAGAAAATTATGTAGAAACTAAATGATGGTATTTTGTCTTATTCTACCCACTCTAACCCCTCTTAGCTGCCCCTCTCCACACAAGTAGGAGGAGAATAATTTTCTTCTCTTTCTTCTTTGACCACACAACAAAATTTTATACACTTTTTATACAAATGATTACATCTTTCTCGCACTTTCTTACACAACCAACAACAAGCCACCCACTCTCTCACTATTCCCTTATTAGGCGTCCACCCCTCTCCCAAGGAAGACAATTTTTTTCTTTTCTTACTGTCCTCCCACACAATCATCATGCCTACACCCTAAGAAGGAGGAAAATTTTGTCTCTTCACTTCACATAAACACATCCAAGGCAAGGTTCAAATAACCTTCTTCATCCATGTAATGACCAAAATTTGGATAGAGCCAAGAACACAAGAAGGAATAAGGTAAGAAATTCATGTAGAATAAGTTAAGTTCTTCCATCTATCTACTTCCATAAGTTGTTCACTAACTCTCTTATTTTGGTTGTCAAAACCGTGGTTACCTA